>JAQQZR010000017.1:8781758-8795746 GCA_030068235.1 Notoglanidium macrostoma
CACACACACACACACACACACACACACACACACACACACACACACACACACACACACACACACACACAAAAGCAAAGAATACAGTTTATGTGCAAACACTAACTTGCATTTAGGACATACCGGTTGAACCAGTTCACCTTCCCAACATAAACACAGAGAAGTCACTTCCTCATTTATTATTTTCTCCTTCATCACTACTTTTAAAATCTCCTATAATTTGTTTACTGTTTTTCATCTAACCATTTTTTTATTGCATAAATTTACATGCATGTACTGTATGCCTGTTTCAATGAAATACATTGCATCTTAATCATACTTAGTCCTCAAAATGACATCTAATAAATTTTATAATGTCAATATTTCATTCTTCTACTTCTGTTATTACATACAGTTCACAGCACTGATAAAGGAAATGCACTTAAAGGCAATTTTTGCTATCCTAATGATTGAAGTTCTTTAGAAAAAAAGAAGTTAATTGGAAAAGCTTTGTAAAAAGAAAAAAAAAAGAAAGAAAAAAAAAGTGATCTCTTCGGTGCCGTGTGATGGTGTCACGTGTTTATGCAAAGTCGACTATGTAGCTAACTTTCTTCCTACATGATTATTGCAGGAAAATACACAATGCTAATAATCCAAGTATCTTATAATAATGAAGTAGTTTGTGACAAGGTGAAATATGTTGCAATAGACTGGTGTCTCATGTAGTCCTGCCAGGCATCCATTGTATATAAAACAAAAGAACAAATGAAGCAGGCTGGTGCCAGTCTATCACATACGGTAGTTACATAGATTTTATAGATTGTACTCAAAATGGTTTACATTTTGATCAAATTAATTATAGCACAAATTTTTGCTGCTCTTAGAGATTCGTCACCCGCAGTGTGAACCCAGAGCTCCACCTCCAATAACACCTCTCTACACTCGCAAGGATATGAAGTAGTGCATATATTAACCTCTTGACCAAACACTGTCTTTGCGCAGCCTTGCTCCTTCCCATGAACTTCGTGTTTACACCTCTTTCCACGTCCTTATTTATGTTGTGTATCTTGCCTTGTCTCTGTTTATTATCTTGCCTCGTCTTGAACAGTCTTGCTATGCCTAGTGTCTTGCTTTGTCTTGCCTAGCCTGTGTCTATGATACTTAGCTCTATGCTATGCTAATCTCGATGCCTGGATGCTCCACATAATTCATGATAGTTTATCTCGTGTGTGGTTTCTTTATTTGTTTTAGTTTGGTATTGCTGTTATGTTTAATACTTAGTTCCACATTCCATCTACCTCAGTTGTATGATTGTGCCAAGCCTTGTTTCTCTCTTGCTAGCATTTACAGTGTGTTGTCATTGTCACAGATATGACTATTTTTACAATTTTCAATACAGATCATTTAGTTAGCGATGCAATTTCTTTTCTAATGAACAAATGACAACAGTATTTACAAGTCTTTTGTTTTTGTGAGATTATAGAGAGCAGTCTAATGGAGTGAAATCATTCAGAAACAATGTAATTTTTCAAGATTATTTGTTACAGATGGCAAAGATTGGAATTGGATTTGGAAAAGAAATGGCTTTGGGAACTGGAAATGTTTATATGGGTTAAATGTTTTACTGGGAAGTACTTCAGTTAAAAAAAACCATTTTAAAACCTAGTAGTTTTTAAAGAAGTCAACATTGAATGGGTATTGGTATCAGCTGATAATGAAGGTTTCAGCATTGGTAGCAGAATAAAAGGGGGATCCTTCCATCACCACCATGACGTGTGGTCAGTTTAAGCATACATGGCAAATGAAAATTTTTGTTTTACAAAAGTCACTACTACTTGTCCTGTAGGAAACTATGAAAAAAATGAATAATTTAGACATAAAATCTGCTTGTCCCAGATGCCCAGGCTAGTAATTTGTCCAGGCATGATGATCAGGTTCTCAGATGTGAATGTCCGGGATCAATAAAGATCAATATTTGATCTAAGTTTTAATACACACCATGTTTTACAGTTTGTATGTTGTGAGACCTGGCTATTGTAATATTAAATGTACCATGTGGTGCAGCTTTAATGATTATGCTGTAAAAATAGCTGACTGTGCATTTAATGAAGTCAAGCTAGCGAACATGCCGCGTGAATAGAGGCAGTTTACAGAATTGAAACAGGACACAGCACTCAGACGAAGTCCTACACTCAAAGGTCACCTGCACTTCTAGCTGGAAAAGAATGGATCAATAATTTACCTCAGACACTGAGGACACTCTGTCACTGACACTTAGCAAGAAAGTAGCTAGCTAGCTGTGTCATGTGCCTTGTTTACTTTGCTTGCTAGCAGGAGCTCACCTTGCTATCCAGTTGAATCACACAGCATGAGGAAACATTTTGTAAACTTTTGATTTGGTTTCTTATTTTTTGTCTCTATGGAATACTTTAGCTAAGCAAACTTAGCTTAAATAGTTACCTTAGATCACTTAAGTTTAATAGTTAACTAAATAAAATTTCCAAACATGAATAGCTAAACACAGTAGCTAGCTTGATAGTTAGCATCAATCAGCCTGTGAAATAATTATTGAAATAAAATAATGTGTAAATAAAGCCAGCATTGAGCAAGAGGCTTTTATTGCAATATCTAATAATCAAGCATATTGTCTAAATGTACCAGACAAGGAGTCTAGCTTTTAAAACTACATCTCCATCTCTGTTTAATAACATGATTGCACATACTCTCTCAGAATCTGGGACTTTTTTTTTTTTTGCCAATATGTCTTGACTGAATTCATAATGTTTCTAATAAGTAGCTTTTGACATGACATGACAAAAAGGGCAAAAATGTGTAAAAAGTATGAGACTGTCTCTGTTATCAAAATCTGTGATGAAAATTCTCACAATTTCTTGCAGTCAGGAACCCTTTCAGCTGTTAAAAACGAATTTAAATGTATGACCATGTGTTTCCCTTTACAGAACACATGTTTATTAAAATTGTCATTAGATTTAAGTTGTCATTATTAATAGGCTGAGTTGTATTTGAACTATTGAGGTTTGGATTAAACCCATTAAGTTTCAGTGTACAGTCAAACAGGCAAGAAACTATAAAAACCTGATAATAAATGTAATAATTTTGATAAGTTGGTTTATGATTTCCACCTCAGAAACAAAATATCACAGACCCCCTGGCTATACGTACTTCACAGACTCCTGGGGGTCCCCTGACCCCAGTTTGAGAGACAGGGATGTAGAGTAATCCCATCATGAGTGGTAGAAATTAAAATGATGCTTGATGGCATCACAGACTAGTAATAATGCATCACCTTATATCCTGCCAGGATTAGTGGAGTTATTGGGAAAGACCTACAGTGATGGAAATGAAGCAGCTGTCTGTAACATCAGGAAAATATGTGGGGGGTTTTTTGGTCAACAAATGAAACTGAACTATGTGTGAACGAGTGTGTGAGAGAGCAAGCAAAGGCAAGCTAGTACACAATACATTAATCTGGAATACCGAGTAAATCTCACAGCCATCTGGACTGATGTCAAGTTCAGTCATGGGGATCTCCGTCTCTCCACCTTCTCTCTCTCTATCTCTCTCTCTCTCTCTCTCTCTCTCTCTCTCTCTCTCTCTATCTCTCTCACACACACACACACTCTGAGGTATGATGTAATGCTTTAAATTAAGCAGAGTTGACGTCACACTCCCTTATAACTGGAGTACAGGGCCTCCTACTTTAGTTAAATAATTACAAAAACCGCTCAACCGTTCTGTAGCCTATAGCAGCAAATGAGCATAATGGAGCCAATATGGCTGACCAAGAGGACTTAAAGTGAATGTTGCACCAGTTCAGGACACTCCACCACAGTTTTGCAGTTCAGAAGAGACCATTACATATACCTGTAATAACAGCTATCCAGTACATGGTTATTTGGCAGTAATCGGCTCCGTCAGGTATTCAAAGAGACAAGGTCAGATCACTGCCATTTGGTTTGTGGAGTCTTTATCTTAAATTGCACACAGACTTAACACTTCAAAGCTCTTCATATCACAGATACTCTGTTAAAATATATAACGAAAATTATTAGTATACCATTACAAATACTATTATTATCCATCATTGACCCACATTTAGAAAGGAAGTATGACAGGAAATTAAAAATGTGATGCCTGTCAAGACTACAGTGAGGAGTAGAGGTAGCTTAATAATTCATGATTTGGGACACATCTTTTTCCTTTCCAGTTTGAGGGGGGAAAAACACCCAGTAAATATCTGAGCCATTAATATTTCATGAGCGCTCTATTGCTCCACTACGCCTGCTCTGAGCGAACACGTGAGTGGAAGGCTGAAAAACAACTTAGTTTTTCCCCCTTTCTTTCCTACTTTCTCTTTTCTCCTTATCTAAATCTAAACACATTCTTCCTCCCTAACTACTTGCCGCTTTCCTTTTTCTTTCTGCCTTCGTGTCTGTATATTGCTTTTGCTAACAGTAACAGTAAAAAACACACCCAGTTTGGGCTTATCAGGGCATATATGACTCAGAGGCTGGTCATATGAACTGTGGTTGACTAATTCCTTCCCAAGGGTTAACAGAATGATGACACACTGCTGTTGATGGGAACAATGCTGCAGATAGGCAATGAGGTCATTCTCACATGGTTCCTTACTGAAGGTCATGCGTGTGATCATGCATGTGAAGTCTTGATATCTGACCACTAATTACTGTTGGGAGTTTTTTTTTTTTATCTGGAAAAGAGGCAGTATTTGTTTGAATCACACAATATTTATTTTTGTCCATTTCTGTTTAGCTTGTGGTTGATAGAAGGGCAACTTTATGAAGTGACCAAGAAGCCAACCTCATCTGATCCCACTTGTAGGAGTTTTAATGAGCATGACTGATTTCATTAAATTTCAGCAAATTAAGGTGTAAGATTCTATGAAACCATGAGACTATGTTGGAGCAAAAGTTTCCTCTTAATACTACTGCGTTCGAGCCTACAACAAAAATACATTCAGCAAGAATAAAAGGTTCCGAGTTGATAAAGATGTTTAGCCATAATTAATCCATGATGCTACACACTAGTCATACGGTACAGCACGTCATCCAGTCATACAGTGTGTAATTGGACTCACAAATAAAAAAAACTTTGGGGGTTTTGGGATTAGTATTTATATTTTAAAAATAAACATCTATACAGTGTGTATTTGTATGTTTCATATACAGTACAGTCATCATGGATATGAACGTCATGGAAATATTGAGCTTTAAAGGATTTTTTAAAATCTTTTTTCTGGGTTTTAAATCGTTTTGGGCTTTCAACACAGACAAAACTATACATGCAAGGTAAAAATGATACATACAGCACACCGGACATTTGTTTAATTGTCCCTTACCAAGCTTCACCTTGACCAGACGCTTTTGGTAGCCATCAACAAGCTTCTTTCAGAATTCTGGTTGGATGTTTGATCACACGTCTTGGCAGAATTGGTAGAGTTCAAGTAAATTTATGTGTTATCTGTAACAGACCTGACTTTTAATCATAGTTCACACATTTTTGGATAGGCTTGAGGTCATGACTTGATGATGAAGCTTAATGTTATCCTGCTTTATCCAACCAGTGTTGATGTGTTTTGGATCACTGTCCTGTTGGACACCTAATTGTGTCCAGGTTCCTGATGGTTTCAGGTTATGCTGAAGAACTCTGAAGTAGCCTGAAGCAACAAAACAGTCCCAGAGCATAATGCTACCACCACCATGCTTAACATTTGGTACAGTGTTCCTCTGTAACTCTGCTCATTGTGGCCAAACAACTCAATCTCATCTGGACACAAAACTTTAGTTTTCATTGCTAATTTCTCACTGCAACTGTTTGACCGAATGTTTTGCTTCTGCTAGCTATTTCAGTGTAAACTTGTTTTAATTAGCATTCTGTGGAAAAGCGAACACATTGGGTAAATACTCCAGGAATGGATTAGTTTCATTAAATATATAAGCATATGAATTTTTCTTTAAGGTTTTTTTTTGTCTATAAGGTATTAGTGAGCTTTAAGGTTTTGGACCATAGGTAACTGACCATGAATTGAATATTCGTGGTTTAACAGCAACTTAGTTCAAATGAGGATGTAGCTTTAAATAAAGTCATCCTGAACACAGTTATACACATCACTCTTGTCTAATTGGTTGCGGTTTTCACAGTTATTAATAAACATACTCTAAATACTACACAGAAATCTGCAAATGAATTTAACTCATTTGAAGTATTTTTATTAACATAACAAACATAGCCACAAAAAAAGGTTTCACTAATTCCTACTTACAGGCCACCAAGGCCATTTACTTAATTTCTGCAGGAATTTGCAGATTTCCTCTCAAATCTAGTTGTTTGAGTAGAAAAAGCAGTAATTGTTGGAAACTTCAGTATTCATTTTGATAATCTACAAGGCCCTCTGAAATTGGTGTCTGTGTTTGTTTCTATTTACACTCAGTAGGTGTCATAAGGAGACCTGCTCCTTATGGCAGAGACAACATCGATTTAATATTTAGCATCAATATTGGAAACACCGTCACACTGTTCTGTTATCTCTGATAACTACCTAATTTCATTTAAAAAGCATCATAATATATGCCTTACTGCTGCATTAAACATTGTCCAGATTTACTAGCTTTGACTGGTTCATCCTCTGACCACACAGACTGAATGCTCAGAACAAATGTTAATTTTCACACTAGATGTGATTCTGTTTAAAAGGAAAAAATGGATAAAAAGCAAGTACCTTGGTATAGTGATTGCACTTACACTTTAAAACAGACCACTCCATATTTAGAACATAAATTGCATCAAACTAGCCTGGACTTCCAAATTGCATGGAGGGGGAGCCATCTTAACCAAATATCTATAGAACAGCCATTTATCTACAGCCTTGTAGTGGAAGGTAGGCTTTATGCTTTTGAGCTAAAAGTTTAGGCTATGAGGTATTTCGTGAACTATGGGGGAACTGTTTGAGAAACCAAAAAAAGTTTCTCACTGGACATCTCTCTAAGGAACCCTTTTCTTGCACTTTTATTTATAAAGTGCATATAAGCAATTTTTTTGGGCTAGAGGCACTTTTTGGCTGAGTTGTGTGTCATAATGTGCATCAACAACTTATTTGCTAGGCTTTAGGGTTTCTGGTGAGTTTTTGGGCTAGAAGGTTTTGCTGGGTTGTACGCTTTTTTTAGGGAGGTGTTTATATGCACTCAGGGTGCCAAAAGTGTTCTTTATGGTGATGCCATAGATGAAACATGATTTCATTTCTGTAAGAATCTTTTCAATTTTTTGAATATGGTCTTTAACCATATTGTCGGTGTCACAGAAAGCTAAAAAATTCCCCATAAATATATCCATTATGGGAAAGGATCTTTGTGGTCTGAAAGGTTCTTTAGGTAATCCCAGATAGTTTTTCTACAGTACTCCTCTGAACTGAGTTTAAGTTTTAACTTTCACTATATGGCTAAAAGTATGTGGACACCTGACCATTAGAGTCATGTGTTGTTCTTCCCAAAATTGTTGCCACAAATTTGGATGTACACAATTATATAGGATGTCTTTGTATGATGTAGTTGTACAATTTGCCCAAAGAGGCCCAAACCTGTTCCAACATGACAAAACCACCATGTACAAAGAGAGCTCTGTAACGACATGGTTTGCCATGGTTGGAGTATAAGAACCTTAGCGTCCTGCACAGATCCTTGACCTCAACCACACTAAACACCTTTGGGATGAACTGGAACACCAACTGCACCCCAGACCTCCTCACCTGACATCAGTGCCTGACCTCACTAGTGCTCTTGTAGCTGAATGAACACAAATCCCCACAGAAACGCTCTATAACCTATAGAGCCTATAACAGTGAATGGAGACTGAATCTGGAATGGATGTTCATAAAGCACATATGGCTATGAAGGTCATGTGCCCATAAATGTTTTGCCATATAGTGTATTTTTTGAGTTTGAGCAATAGAGCAATAGCCAGGTACAAATTTCTATTACTGTTTGTTTTATAGATGGTTAAGACCTCAGAATGCTTATTAACTGTTCGTCTGAATAGCTACAGTGTTGTGGACTGAGCAGGTGACTGATCAATACAGTGCATGAAGCATCCAAACACATTAAGTTTCTAAGTAACTACGTCTTAACTATGTATGCTTGTCTCATCTATTAAGAAATAATTAGGGTCAGGGAATGTAATGCACAAGTGTAGAATATTCAAATGTTACAATTGTCACATTAGTTTGTGCTTTCGATAACATTTATCTATCCATTTATTGGGTAAATCACATAGGTGCAGATTTTTGCTTTTTGTGGTGTATGAGTGTGTGTCTAGGTGAACATCTGCACTCAGCGGCATTTCATATGCATAAGCCATACATCACGTAAGCCACATTCAGATATGTCCCTTATTCCTACCCAATGAGAAGCAGGTGAATATGGATAAAACATGTAGATTTCATGATATTGCTGCCGCTTGGTTTAGAATAAAGCGCAGATCTGCATATAATCATAATAATAATGAAGAATGTTATGGGTTGCTGAGAAGCAGTGAGAGAGAAAGAAAGAAAGATAGATGGAGAACATGTGAGAGAGAGAGAGAGGGAGGGAGCGAGAGAGGGGGGGAGAATGGGAGGAAGTAATGAGAGGATGAAATTGTGCACTAATAAAATTCGAGGTCATTTACATCTGAGATGGGATTGAGTGGCAGGCGTTGCCATGGCAACATTCCCACGGGTCTCCAAGCGCTCCACGCTCCCTGACAGCAAGGAGAGAGACACAGAGAAAGCGAGAGAGGGGGAGATAGAGAGAGAGAGAGAGAGGGAGATGGGAAAGGGGGTGGAAGTTATATGGGTAGACAGCAAAGGGAGACAGAGACGACTAACGGGCGAGCAGGCAAAGAGGAAAACGAGCGAAGCAGAATAGAAGAAAGCAGAAAACGAGTGTGCGCCAGAGAGAAAGAGAGAGAGAGAGAGAGAGAAAGAGAGAGAGGGACTAAAACCAAGGCTGACTGGATTGCAAAGCCTTCAATTTTTAATCAGCATGCACCAGGAGGCAGGCGCTGTAGGAGTGACTTAATAATGCACAATTAAACCGGAGCCAGGGCCCAGAATACACTCTGACCCTTTCAACGCCTTCACTCAGTCGCTCGCTCACAGGCTCAGCCATTCACTCCCACTCATTCCTGTACTCGCAATCACTCTCTTTAGCTTTGCTCTACGTCCCAGCTAAGGACTGAAGGACGTATAATGTATCTGACTGTAGTCTGAGGCTCTCTACGTGGTTAGACAGCGCTCTTACAAGCATAAACCCTTACTTTCGCTAAGCTACAGCTTGAGTTTCCAGATCTGAGCCAGGCATAGTCATAAATATAAAAATAGCAGAGTATGATCTGCTTTTACTAATGTCTTGTTGCGTTGTGTGTGGGACGGACCTACAATTCTAGACATTTAGGGTGTCTGTATTAATTAGTATAAACTTTTTATGACAAAGGAAACACAAAAGCACCTACACTTTCACCAAAAAATTGATTAGTGGCACTAAGACACACTGGATTGTTTTTTTTCACACTGAGTGAACAGAATACGACACACTTCAGGTGTGCTAGTCAATATGATGCTATGGCACGATAAGAAAATCTGAAATGCTATACCATGATGTTTGACACTTCAAACATATCAAAAGAGATGAATGAATTGGCTGGCTGCCTTTTAGAAGGTAAAAAAAAAATCATAAAATGGCATTTCATCATTGCTTGAAAATTTGTTTGCACTTTCTCAAACCAAATCATTAACACTTGCTGCAGTGCAGATGTTTAGTTCCTTGCTTTTTTAAAACATGTACAAATATGTTGCTTGCAGATAGTGCAAAATGCTGAACATTCTGATATCGTATTAGGATGTCGTGGTTATCATACCATGAATTTTTCATTGCTCTCCACCCCTAACTGATACACAGTCAGATTGCTCAATAAGTGTTGGTACAGAGTTGTACACCATGTTTTTGGCATGCACATTCACATACATCACACACACATTACACAGAGTGTGAGGCTTTACACAAGGTGCTCTAGAGGTTTGTTTCACTAGAGGCGCAACATGGCGGCTCTGTAGACGTGGACCCACTCGCTGTGTAGATATAAAGGGCTTTAATTAATACAAAAATTTGTATTAATAGTAATTATACACTAATGAAAACATATTTATGAATACTATATTCCATTTATGCTAATAGCTCCTCCTCAATCCTACATAGTAGAACTTTAATGCTCTGGGTTACTGATCAGAAGGTCAGGGTTCAAGCCCCAGCACTGCTAAGCTGCCACTGTTGGGCCCTTGAGCAAGGCCCTTAACTCTCTCTGCTCAAGGATCACCATATCACAGCTGACCCTGTGCTTCCTAACACCTGTCACACAGGGGCCAAAACTCACTACACTATGCCCTCTACAGCAAGACCATTTATGTTCAAATGTAAGCAAGGAGGCTGTTACGCCCCTGCAGCTACTGGAAACCTCCCCGAAAAGTCATTATGCATTAAACTGCTGAAAGATGAAAACTGAATTGAGGCAGTTGTAACATAGGACCTCAGTATGCTGGAAAAGTATTACAAAATAATTACACTTCTGTAACATAGCGTTGGACTTTTTTTTTTTTTTTTTACAATATATAAAAAAATTATATGAAATTACAATTATGTACAAAATATCCTGTTTGTTCTGAAGCTAATTTATACATACTATTGTATATCATGAGTAAGTCTACATTCAGTATGATCTGTATTAAGGTCAATCTTACTCTCCATTTTTATATTCAAAGCATCTCAGACAACAAAAAATCCTACACATGATACAATATTCATATATATTGAAATGAAAAGCGTGTTTATGTGTTAAGGTGTGTGTTAATATTATTGTATATGCTCTATTTTTACCTGGTGGCCACTGTCCTGTGTGGTACCTGTTGGCTATTGCTATCAAACACACACACACACACACACACACACACACACACACACACACACACACACACACATATTTCTTATGATCTTTGCAAGGACCTTCTGTTGACATAATTAATAATACAGCTAATTACTGCTATGCCTAAACCTAAACCTAGCATTAACGTAATGAACCAAAATACATTTTAACTTTTTATATAAACAATCACAGTTTTTGTAAAAAGGTAGTTTTCCTTATAAGGACCAGCCAGATGTCCCCACAAGGTCAAAACTGTCAAATATTCCAATCCTTGTAGGGACATCTGGTCCTCACCAAGATATAAAAACTTGCCCACACACACACACCCACAAACACACACCCACCCACACACACACACCCACACACACACACACACACACACACACACACACACACACACACTCAAAGCAGACAACAATAGGAGCTGTGATTGTTTGACACCATCTGTCACCAGTGGGTGAGCAAGCACAGGTCATAAATAGCGCACACACACACACACACACACACACACACACACACACACACACACACACACACACACACACACAGTTATATGACTGCATGTTCTTCATAGCATAATAGTTAAATCCTACTATGTGTACTATGCCAAACCAAACTACAATAATTACAGAGCAAATCTATTGGCGCCCTACAATGAGAATAAAACAACTTAAACACACACAGTATTGCAAATACGGAGATGTAGGCAAGTAAATATTTGTTTGCTTGTTTTTACAAACATTAACAATAATAATAGAAATATTAATTTCATATGAAAAACTTTACATACACTGTTAATGAAGGAAATTTTGTGCAACACACTAAACTTTTACTAAACCAGTTCCTGGATTCTTCTTCAGATAACAGAAAATAACAGATGAATGTAAAATAACCTTACTGATCTCTTCAGTATTTTTATTTAAACTTTAAACCCAGTAGGCTCACCTATAACCGCTGCATTGCTTGTATTCTTGTTTTGATTGCTGTATTTTGGTGATATTTATAATGCTTTACATACTGTATATCCGCAGCAAATTTCAGTGTTTAAACTCATATTGTAACTTACAGCCTGCAAAGCTTAGTGTCTCTGACCCTTATTCATCAAGTTGAGTAGAAACAAGCTCAGGTTTGAGCACCAAGAACGATGTATGAATAGAAGAAGAAGCCTTTCTTTGTCACATATACATTACAGCACAGTGAAATTCTTATCTTCGTATATCCCAGCTTGTTAGGAAGCACAGAGTCTGCTGTGATATGGTGTTCCTGGAGCAGAGAGAGTTAAGGGCCTTGCTCAAGGGCCCAACAGTGGCAGCTTAGCAATGCTGGGGCTTGAACCTTGACCTTCTGATCAGTAACCCAGAGCATTAAAGCTCCACTATGCAGGATTGAGGGGGATCTATTAGCATAAATGAAATATAGTATTCATAAATATGTTTTCATTAGTGTATAATTACTATTAATACAAATTGTTGTTTTTTTTGGCAAGCTTAGAACGAAGCCCTTTATATCTACACAGCGAGTGGGTCCACGTCTACAGAGCCGCCAGGTTGCGCCTCTAGTGAAACAAACCTCTAGAGAGCACCTTCTGCATTTCGCATTTTTACAAGTGGCAGCGAAAATCCAGAAGGAAGCACCAGAAAGAAAACAAAGTGGAAGAAATAAAGACAAAGATGAAGAAAGAAGAGGAATCAGTGTTTGTTGGTGCTGGCTAACAAGTTTGAGAATAGAGGATCATATTTCTTACCTGATATAAGTACAGAAAAAGCAAAAAAGTGTGAATGTAAATACTTCAGTACGCTACAGTACGCTGATACAGGAAAAATCAATAAGACATTCATGAGACATCAAACTGAGAGATGATCTGAGTGCAATTAGTGAATCAGCTTTAGCTGCGTGGACACAATTTCCCACCCAGCAGTGCCTTATTTACATGTCATATGCGGATGACACGCCCCAGTTTGTTCTCATGTGCATCTCATTTACATGCAACACACCCTAATTTATGCAGATGTAATTTATGCAGCAGTGAGCCATTCAGCATCCAGCAGACTACAGTTATCCCAGAACCCATAAAAGAAGTCATATAGTCGAGAGTTGACATGCTTGTGTTCGAGGCAGCTGCAGACAATCGGATTCTTTTAGGAATAAAATAAAATAAAATCAACAGAGAAAAGAATGGCTAACATCTTTGTTCTTTTTTTAACTGTTCAGGGTCAAAACGAGGTAGAAAACTGAAGCTAACCTTTCCTGCAGCTGTTCTATGAACACAACACTGAAAGAAATCAATCTAGCCAAAATGAATAAAAATGCATCTGGTATGTTTTAGTGTTGGTATGAAATGTAATAAGCTCACAAATCAGGCAATGGTATCCAAGAATCTTCCAATAGTTCAACAGCCACGTTCAGGTCAGCACTTCATGGTGCCTCTTTCACGCATATGTGCATGTTACTCACTCAGGACTCTATAATTTATAAATTACATGATGCTACTAAACCTCATTACCTATATTTTAGCATGAGATTCCAGCATGTGATTATTGAAGTGATTTGATGTTTGTTGTCATTGTTTATACAATGTTATTTCCTATAAGGAAACTGTTGAGTGAATCTGAGATGTACTGAATTTACAGTATCCACTACTGAATGTACTGTACTGGAATACTTCAGACCATTCAGACTGGTCATACTTTCAGATGTTCAAAATATCTGCTTATTTATTTATTTATTTATTTATTTTTATCCTATGTTTAACTAGGATAGTCACATTGAGACAATGTCTCTTTTCCAAGCAAGAAAAAGAAAAATGATTCATTTACATATTTGAGATACATATACAATTTATCTGTGTCATAGAGATGATACATTTTTAGATTTTCCACAAACAGCACAGACTTCAAAAAAGGTATTGAACAGTAAATGTAATAGACAATTACTGAAATGATCATTTTTTGTCACGATTCTGCCCCTCTCCGCTAGCACGGCAGGCTTCACAGACTCAGTCGCGTGCGCAACGCTCTCATGAT
>JAQQZR010000017.1:8856283-8870204 GCA_030068235.1 Notoglanidium macrostoma
ACAGACAGACAGATAGATAGATAGATAGATAGATAGATAGATAGATAGATAGATAGATAGATAGATAGATAGATAGAATTCACATAACAAAGACAGACTTTTAGATTCTGGCTATAGCTGTAGATAGGTGTCTTTCTCTGTAGCATGACAGGAACTCCATTTTTTCTCAAAATTTAAATCCATGGGAATAAAGCATAACCATCAGAGACAGCAGCTCTAAAAACATAGCCGTGTGCATGTTTGTGTGGATATGAGTATGGAAGAAGGAGGGAGCATGAGGGAGAGGGAGGGAGAGAGAATGAGAACAGCCTGTGCCGAGGATGGAAAAGCACAGAGTGTTTCAGTGTGAAACGCCCTGGACCAGAAGTGATTCCAAATGTTGGACTCTGACTGAGCTTCACCAGAGAGAGAGAGAGAGAGAGAAAGAGAGAGAGAGAGAGTAAACCAAAGAAGATTGCATCCAGAGAAGGATTTTGCTAGCAAGCAGTCAGAAAGGGTAATGGAGACTGCGAGTGAAGCATAAGACAAGTAGATTGAAAGGTCGACGCTGAAATACTGAAAAACACGGAGAAAGCTTTCATAGCCAGCCTGTGTTTGCTTTCTTTTTGTCAAATCCAGGCTGGCTTCTCTCCGTGTGCTTATCTGGTCCTCCTTTTGTTACTTCACTTTTGCATTTGCAATAAATAGATGCAAATGTGGCTGGGATATCTGTGATTATACTGTTATTGCCTTGCATACATGAATTATTGACGATGCAAGTAGGATATCAAACTAGAACACGGTGAGAGAAAGGAGACAACGATACTGTAAAAATTGATGGCTGTAATTCATGTGTGTAAATGCTGAAGTACAGAAGGTGTCATGAGAATTTATAAAGACTGATACGGATACAAACACAATGAGGTTCAGTTAGCTGTTAGCTATTGTCTCTGATGCTTCAGTTCTGTCTAATGAGAGCAAGCAGTCAACTGAGACAAATCCAGTTCAGCCCTAGGGTTAAGGTCAGGCTACTGCCATCATGTTTATAAAACATAAAGAACAAGGTTACTATGAACCCTGCCATGTACACATAAACACACACAAGCAGGAACTAGGTGTTATATTAGCTTGAACAGGAGGTCAGTTGAGATGCCACACTTCTTAAAGGTAGGGTAGGTCATTTTTTCAGAAGCATTTTTTCTTATATATTTTTTAATTCTCTTTATATCCAGAGAGCAATGATTAACTCAAATGATCTGATAATAAAAAGATCAAATATGTCATCTGTGGCAGTAGCAGGCCTGTAAAAAGCTTATCCAATTATTTCATTTGGTCAAAAGAAACCTATCGTACCTATCGTACTATGCCTGTTCACTCATTGCATGTGACCCGAGTTTTCTAGGCAGAAATATTGCTAAAGCTAGCAAGCTAGTCGACAGCAGTGAGTATTAACAATAGTACAATTGTACTATTAGTACAATAATAGTACAACAATAAATCAATGTACATTGTTTATATTCATTAACATAATATTAGGTGTTTTCTTGCATGTGAATCCAACATCAATTCTCCGGTCTGATATCAAATTTAGTATATCGCCACATAAAGAGCCATGCCTGACTCTGACAGAACAAAGCTATAAAGGTACACAGGACAGCTGGGTAAAACAAAGTAAAGGAGAAATTATGGGAAGCTAAAGTGGTGGTTTTTAAATGATACTTATCATGACAGGACAATTATTTCTCCAAAAAAAGATGTATAACAAACATTATACTATTTGAAATTATGATCTTAGTAGAACATGTTTGATTGATAGATTGATTCCTCCATCCGTTTATAAATCCATCCATCCATTAATTCGTTGTTAATACATACCCAACATTGTGGTAGGTCCAGTCCAATGCTCTTCTTCCATATAAACCATTCTTTTGCTACCCACTGCTCAAGACCATAGGTGAGCATAGGGACATAAATTGACTGGTAAACAGGGAGCTTTGTCAAAAAAGTGATTGTAATACTGCTGCCAGTGCCACCCAATCCATTTGCTCACAATCTCATTTGCTCTTTTTCCATTACTCACGAATCAGATCCCAAGGTTCTTAAATCCCACCATGGACAAAATCTCTCCTATCACCGAATGGGAGCATCCTACTCTTCTGGAAGTGGAACATGGTATTGAACTAGGAGGTGCTGATTTTCATTTCAGCTATTACACACAGCAAAACATTCAACTGAGTGTCAGAGGGCCACTTCAGATGGTGCAAAGAGAACATCATCTGCACATAACAGAAATGTTACATCTAGTCCACCCACTGGACACCTTTGCAACCTTGGCTGCATGTTGATGTGTCCTTGAATTTCACAAACTGGAGTGGAGACAATGCACACAGTGTGAGACACACACTAACAGACCTACTCCAAATACACATAACACATGTAGACCAAATTAAACATACTCTCATGATCCTTCACAAAGCTGTACAAGAGTGAACAGCTGGCCCACTGTTCCTTACTCTTAGGTTCAACTAATGGAAAGAGCCTCTTCTACAGGAACCTGGCACTGATGTTTCCCAGGAGGCTGAAGATGCTGACGAACCCTCTGGTCCCCTCTGGACCAACTGCCTATGGTAGAATCTAATATACCCCATGCAGTCTGGGAACTATGAGTTTCATTATAGGGGCTCCTGGTTTCCACCCACTAGCCAGCTCTTCCCTATCACATGAAAGAAGGATGGATAAAGGTAGGATTAAGGCTAACACATGCTTCCTCTAAAACATGTGAAGCCAGCCAACCACATTTTTTCAAGGTAATGCTCATGCTGCATAACACATTCAGAGAAATCACTAACTGCCCTCTTCAACATACATGATCTCACAGACACCCACAATTGACAAGTATCATCATGACACATCATTTTAAAGAGGACGTTTCTTGCTTTGGCTGCTGCAGACTCTTCATGTAGTTTGATGTTATCCAATTTGTGACAGATTTGGTGCTCAACTGAATGTTTGGCCAATGCATTCAAAGGTGATATAATTGATCACTGATAGTTCATTCAAACTTTGAGACATGAAAAACTCCTCTCTCCTGATGCTATAGTTACTGGCACAGTTACCAATATGTGCAGAACAAAGCTGAGATTCATGTACAAATCCAAAAACATTTCCTGGTACATGTACTGTACCTAAGCATAGCCCTGCACTAACTGACAACCTGACAAGGGTGTACCCCGCTTCTCACACAAATTCATCTGGGAATGGCTCCAGCTTCCCCGTGAACATGGGTGAATCAATGGGTGAATTGCTTGCGGCATTGTGCAGTGCCCCTAGTGGTCTGGCGCTCTGGGCAACTGCCCAGTTTCGCCAGTTCTTCTGCCAGCCCTGATGCCATCCCATCCTCCCAGAGAGCACAGCCAATTTTGCTCTTTTATCTACTGGCTAGAGAAGGCTATGGCATTGTCAGAATTTGAACTCACAATGTTAGGGTAAACAATTTTCTGTTGCACCACTTGGGAGCACTTTGAACGTTCCTAACCACTATTATAACCTCAGCAGAGGTTATACAGAGATGGACTCTGAGATTTCTGGCACAGCATCCTGAAAGGGAGACATTTTTAACTGGGTTAAGGAATTATTCAAAGTGCTCCTTACTATACGCGACATTATTCCTAGAAGAGATCAACATGGTTTGCATGGGAGCCTGCCCTCTGTGACAATTCCCTTCACAGTGGTGTGCACCCTGTGTGTCCTAAGGCTACCAAAATGACAGGCACCAACACACATCCAACCACAGCTTCTTGCCTCTACAATTTAAGACTCAAACATGGGACATTCAGGATACATGCTACCCAACACTGCTCAATACAAGAGATAAATCATTTTGCATTAGGGAGAGAATTTATCTCTTACTGAAGTTTCTGCCACGTTCTCCCAAGCAAACTGGTAGGCTCTCCTGTGTCTACCAGGATAATCTGGCCAGTGCCCTGTGCAACAAATCAACCTTCTCTTTACTTGAGTGTCTAATACATATGCATGTGCTCATGTCTGATGAAACAATTACAAAATTTGGAAATTGACCTTTGGCCCAAAGTGCTCTTGAACCAAGTATCACTTGTACCACTTATGATCAACCTTGTATCCAAGTAAATTATTTGTTATTGTTAATGGCTTGCAAATAAAAGAATTCATATAAAAAGTTCAGATCTGGGAGACCATTCCTCTCAATCATGCTCCTCAAAATATCTCAGTCATTCTTATTTCCTTTAGGGGAGCAGAAATTTAATTCAACTGAGGCTTATGTCATACCCCCCAGGACTGGCTCCAGAGAAGGGTACTGGTATCGCTAATACAGGCAGGGTCCACTTACTCTATTTGTACTTTTCTTGTGGGCCTTTGGGATTGCTCATTGTCTGATCTCTACCCTCTGTTCACCATGTGTGAACCTACTGGTAGCCTTACCCCTGTTGGTTGCCAAGGTTCACAAGCCCCACAAAGTTCACAAGTTCACCTCAACCAGGTCTCAATCTATGAAGGGTCTTAGTCAAATAGTGTGCTACAAAGGCTTTTATAAATTAATCAAAATATCTCGAGAACAGTACAATTTCTGACAAAATGTGTATTTGCAAAGATTTAAAATTGAAAGTTTAAAATCAGTGTGGAATGTCATGAGTACTGAAAGATAATTCAGTATATCAATTTTTGTTTTTGACATCAGGACAGAATAAACACAGAAGACATGTTAGACTAATATAATGAATTTTTAAATCAACTGCATGAAGCACATCCACTTCAAATTACAATCACAATAATGGGTGGTGCTGCGCTTGCAAAGAATTGCTAAAAAGATAACAGATCTAATAGACCTTTTTTGAATTGCCAAAACACCGTTGGCCTATTTGTCTTTTTGAAAATACACTATGCAAACTTTCAGGTTGATCAGACCAGTAGTTGCAGCGGTTGATGAAATACCAACAAGGTTCTGCTAAACTACATACAAATGGTAACTGTTAGGATTAGGCGTGGACTTGTATTTAGGGTGGAGTTACTTACCTACAGCTTTATTTGTATAAAATCCAAGTTAATTGTTCTAACTCATTATAACAACAGAAGATAAAGTCAGCTAACTGTGTTAATGAAGATTATAGGCTAAAGTTGCCCAAAACAATGTATACAATTTAATTCAGGATCAGATTTAAATTCTCTTATATATGTCTGTCAAGTTCAGCAAAAATGAGCTATAGCATTTTTGGATTTGGTCAGCTGAAAGTAAAGAGATATTACAAGAAGTTGCAATTACAGATGCAATTATAGATTTTTTTGAAAATTAATTTTGTAATCAATGTTTTAGGCCAGTTTACTAAAAGGGGGAACATGTTATGAGTATACACTTTCATTCTTCATGATGGTAGCTTTAGTATTATGTGTATGTGGGAAGCATTTGATTTCTCCTAAACACTACCCAATAGCCAATATAGCTATACAGTGGACATAAAAAGTTCACGCCCCCTGTTAAAACCACAGGTTTTTGTGAAGTAAAAAAAAAAAATTAAACTTAGGTATATCATGTCAGAACTATTTCCACCCTCAATGTGAAATTACAACATATAAAAATTAAGTGAAAAACACTAAGAAACATTTTAGGGAAAATAGGAAAAATAAAAAAGTTACAATAACCTGGTTGCATAAGTGTCCACACCTTTTTATAATTGGGGATGTGGCTGTGTTCATAATGAACCAATCACATTCAGTCTCATGTTCAAAAGTCGTTATCATACAGCTGTCATTGTAGGCTTGTCTTTACATCTTCTACGTTTCATATGACTACTCTCTAAGAGCAAACAAAGTCTGTATGGCATCTCACTTGTTGAAAGGTATCAACTAGAAGAGGGGTATAAAAGAATTTCCAAGACATTAGATGTACCAAGGAACACAATTGGAGAAAATGGAACAACACAGTGATGTCACCAAGAACAGGACGTCCCTTCAAAATCTTACAAAAGAATACGACAATAACTTACCAGGGAAGCTTCCAGGAGAGCTATGGCAGCATTAATGGAGCTGCAGGAACATCTGCCAAGTAATGGATACTCTCTTCATATGAAACAGTCTCTTGCATTCTTCACATCTCTAGGCCATGAGGTAGGGTGGATAGGTAGAGGCCCTTTCTCATAAAATCCATCCAAGTCTAAATCACCCTACACTACTTGTAGCAAAATGTGTTATGGTCTGATAAGAACAATTCCAAAAGCTATAAAAATTCCGTAATTCCAAAATGATATGATCGCCACAAAAAAGTACATCACCAAAAGAACACTAAACCCAAGGTGCAGCATGGTGGTGGCAGCATCATGCTTTAGGGCTGCTTTTCTTCTGCCAGAACTGGGGCTTTTTTCAAGGTGGAGAGAAACATGAAAAACTACAAATACCAGAAGATTTTAGTGCAAAACTTGCAGGTGTCTGCTAGTAAGCTGAAGATGAAAAGGAATTTCACCTTTTAGCACAACAGTGACCCACAGCATACATCCAAGTCAACAAAGGAATGGCTTAACCAGAAGAAGGTCAATGTTTTTGAATGGCTGAGTCCAGACCTGAATCCAACTGAAAATCTGTGGGGTGACATGAGGCAGGCTGTGCAGAGGAAATACCCTCACAATTTGACAGATCTAAAATGTTTTTGGAACAAAGAGTGGGATAATATTGCTAAGTCAAGATGTGCCATGCTGATAAACTCTTACCAAAAAAGACTCAGTGCTGTAATAAAATCAAAAGGTGCAAGGTGCACTTATGCAACCAGGTTATTGTAACATTTTTCATTTTTCCTATTTTTCCTCTAAAATGTTTCTGAGTGTTTTTCACTCAATTTTCTATACATTGTAATTTCACAATGAGGGTGTAAAAAGTTCTGACATGTTTTTTTTTTTTTTTTACTTCACAAAAACCTGCCATTTTAACATGGGAGTGGAGAAAGTTTATATCCACTGTTCATCTGATGCATACACAAGGCCTGAGTGTCTAAACCGTGGCCATGCAATTTAGTTAATAATTCAGTAATCCATAATGTTGGAAGAAAATCTGTAATTCTCTGTTTATCTGGAGTGCAGCATAAGCATTTGATTGATTTGTAAACATGATCCATGACAATCACATCATAACATCAAAACTGATATGTTTGACAGTGTATTGAACTTTTCTCTCCTTCTTTGGTTTAAACTTTCCAATCAAATTCACAGTAAGTTGAATCCTGTTGAATCTCACTGTTGCAATTTCTTTATTTGGTAAATCTGATAAAGGCAGAAATAATGGCTTGTTTTTAAGATCAGTGCTTGTTCAGGGTGGAAAGCATGTAGTACTTTTTCATGAGTGTCTTTTGTAGTTCCCACATTCATTTATTTCATGGAACTAGAACTGATTGAAGAGCTCAGTTCTTCAATTCTATACCTAGCTTCTGAACTTAATACATAAAGTTGTAATAAATACCCAAAATATTTAGCTTTTCATAAAGCATAATGTTAAGACCATTCTAATTCCACTGAGCTGATCATTGATCTCATTACAGACTGGCAACTCCATTGACTTTTGGGCTCCTGTCTTTAATTGATGCTCGACCAGAAGGACAGGATTAAGAGTGCAGGTCAATTTAAGGTTACTGTGACTGTGCACAGGAAAACTGTCAGAGAAGATTGAAACAGCTTTGGGTGAAGGAGGACATGGTGTTTTTTGAATAGGTCATTTTGCTGTGTAAAAATCAGCCCACTCTTGTGGTCCTTCTGAATTTTCTAATAGCCTTTAATGTTAATCTAAGACTGTTGAAAAAAAATTATGGAGTTTATGATTTTGTTAACTTTATGTTAGGCAGTTTTAATGCTTTGCTGTCTGGATTCTCCAGTAGGCACAAACAAGAGGCAGTTAGTCTGCAATACAGCAGCCTGAGTCCTTAGTAGAACCAGAAAGCGTGATCACATCACTCCTGTCTTATCCACACTGCATTGGCGCACTGAAAAATTCTACATTGATTATTAAACACTACTAATGAGCTATAAAGCACTGAATTGCCTCATGCCACAGTACCTGAGTGTAACTCGATAATTATCTGCCACACCTGCTTCAATCCAAAGGTGCAGTTCTTTATCAATACCTACAATAATGAAGAGTACATCAGGGGACAGAGCTTCTTGGTAGAAATTAGAGTTCAGGACACAGTCTCAATTTTTAAGCATTGGTTGAAAACCTATTTGCTTAGTCAGGTATTTGTTAAACTGCTCTTCTCGTCTCTTGTGTTCACACTAGAGAATGACAAATCGCTCAGATCATTTGTAGTTTGTCTCGTGTGTGTGCAGCGAGAATTACTGTTGTCATCTGTGGATGTGTACTGTCCGTCCAGTATTTATAGTTGCAATGAAAAAGCATGGTAGCTAAAATGTATAGCCTACTATGCACAATTTACTACAATAAAGGATGTTTTTGTCTTTAAAATGTATTCAAAATAAATTCTAATAGTTTAATAAAGTGAATTAGATAAAGTGAAGCTAACTTTACTAGCTACATGCACTCACCAGAGGCACCACCTGGCCTGTATATATTCTTTGATCTCGGTAACAAAAATGAAATAATCCAAATGATCAAGTGTGAAACTTCTCGTTTCTCGTTTGTGACGTATGGCGGTGCGACCGCAGCACTCAGCGGCCACTCCGGATCCGAAAATCGTGCTTTTTTGTTTTATTTTGATTTATTTAATTTTCTTGGCGTGACTCCGACGGTACATGGACACCAAACAAACGGTGTTCAGGTCTACCCGCGAGAAACATTACTGGATATAAAGAAATACTTCAAAACCGACCTGTAGGAAGACCTCTTGGAAACGCTTTGCGTCCTCGGGTTGCTACGGAAACCAGGCCTCCAGTCCTCGGTGTCGCCTGATGCTGGCGGCCGGGGGAGGGTTCGCCGAGAGCGGTGTGCGTGGAAGCGGAAGCGCGGCAAGCGGGCGGGGTCCGAGCTAGGCTAGGAGCTAATCCTTGCCGACCAGCCCCTAACAACCATAATACTTTCCAACGTCTGTTCTCTGGACAATGGATTGGACTGTACCCGACTCCAGCGGACTACCCAGCGCGAGTTCAGAGATTGCTGCGTCATTGTTTTCACGGAGACACGGCTCAGAGACAGAGTTCCGCTCTATTACATGTATATGGTTGAAATGACAATAAAAGCCATTTGACTTGACTTGACTCGACTTGTAACTTGGTTCAATGATTTACATGTTATGTGCCATGCTTTGTATTACAATAACTATAAGAAATGCAAGCTAACTGTACTAGCTACAAACTCTCCTGTGCCTGCTACATCCTTTCAAACTTTTTTTTTATAATATTTTATACAAATTTAATGAGAGGTCATTATGAAACCACAGTTTTTCAGTTCAGTTTTTGTTCTGATTTTTTTTTTGTTTACATTCAGCAGTGAGACGACAGCATCTAATGTTTTATTTTTCAGTCTTACAATACAGTCATAAGGTTGGGTTAGCATGAGCTTGGGTGTTTCTTTCTACTAATAAGTATTGTCTTACCATTATAGTTGCTTATGTATGATGAACAATACAGTCTGATGCTTTTTCTCCAGCTTAGTAAAAGGAGCATTGCAAATGTCCTTCACATATGATGAACAACATTGATTCTTTTTTTAGTGTTATAATGTCATTGCCATTATAGTAGATGTGCCACAAGCAGAAGTACTGTTTTGGTCATAATGCAAAAGTATTTGTGCAAGTAGCCCATTGGTTGGATTTGTCACTTTTCCCCATCATACCTATTGTAATTTGCATAAAGTTGGGAAAATCTTATAAAAACTCACCCACCACACAATCCCACCACACAATCACTCAGGTTTCTTGATATTGAAGTGGTAGGACAAGTTATATCTTATGGTCTTATGCCCTCATCCATGTGTTACCTTCTTCCTTTAAGTTATGCTGTCATAACTAGAGTCCCTGCTTGCACACCTAATAGCTAATAGCTCACTCTCTCTCTCGTTCTCTCTCTGTCAAGCTATATGTGTATGCCTACAGCCTAATGTGATGCCAGTTATTGACACACTTATACTGCTGTAGATCCTCTTGTTCTACAGACCAGCCTGATTCATCCTTATTCAATCTAATTCTGCTTGGAGCCACTGCACTTGTGACTCACCTACAGCTGGTATGAACATGCCAAATGGATACACTAAAGATTTGCAATTCCCAAAAATAATTTATGCCCAAGACTGTCCTGTGTTTATCACAGGATCCTTATGTAAAATATGCTCATACTGAATAGTCTTCCAACACTTTTAGTTTATGCTTTATAATTTACAGTTGTAGAAGAGTATTATGTATCACACTATCAGGTGTCACACAGAAGAGGATGGTGTCATGGCACTGGCGCCGCCACGGCATGGTCGATACACAAGCGCAGAGTCGAGAGACAGAGGTAAGAGCAGTACTGTGTTTATTAACACAATGGGCAAAGGTACACAAACGGCAGGCAGAAGAGTAAGTCCAGAAAATAGGTCGAGCGATCAGCAAACAGAGTGGTAGAGATAATCCAAAAGGCAGTCAATCCAAACACAGAAAACACGAGTCAAAACACAGAAAGTAAACATGGGAAGTAACGCTCAGCAGACAACACAGAGGCTAGTCTAATGCTTCGCTAATTACAGAGCGCAAAGGCAGTTCTTTTAATCTGGTCCATGAATGAGATGCACCTGTTCTCCTTGACAGTCCTCATGGATGGGAGCAGGTGCTGATGGAAACTGTAGTCCGTGAGTCCTCCGTCGTTAACCGGAAGTGCGCACTTCCGCTTTGAGAGCGATGGAGCCGGAGAGCACACCTCACGCGTAGCTGAGATTTAACGCCACGCTGTGCGAATGGTGAGGAGTAGGTAATGACAGAATCCCCCCCAAAGGTGCTACTTCCGAAGCGCCCAACAACATCGCTTCTCGGAGGTCCTGGGCTTGTAGGGGCAGGCCTATCACTGGTTGCTACCACGCCAGAATTTTGCCATGATGAGGGCATGGGTAGAAACTCAGGCAGGAACTTGGGCATAGAAGCAGGCAACTCTGGGCACACTGGAACAGGAGCAGGCTCAGGCTCGGTGAGTTGCACTGGAACAGGAGCAGGCTCGGAGAGTTGCGCGGGAACTGGAGCAGGCTAGGAGACTTGCACCGGAACAGGAGCAGGCTCGGAGAGTAGCACGGGAACAGGAGCAGGCTCGGAGAGTTGCGCAGGAACAGGAGCAGGCCCGGAGAGCACGACAGGAACTTGCGCTGTGACTTGAGCTGCGACAGGAACTTGCGCTTTCTCTGTGAGCGTGGGAACAGGCACTGAGATTTGCGCGGGAACAGGTGCTAAGATTTGCGTGGGAACAGGCGCTGAGACTGTGACTGGAACCGAAACTGGAACAGGCTCCGTGACCGGAACTGGAATGGGATTGAGTTCCATGACTTTTACAGTCTCTTTGACATTTTGAGGAACAGTCTCTGTGACCTCGGCGGAACCTCCATGAGAGTGACTTTGGCTGGAACAGGAGCGAGCTCTTGGAGAGAGACTGTGACTGGAGTTGCTTCTGACCCTTGTGGTAATCCAGACATGGATTCAAGTGTAGTCCTCGTCACATATTTTTAACGAAGAGAAACAAAGAACTCGAGCGGGCACCATGAGAGAGACTTTAGCTGGAACAGGAACGGGCTCAGGGAGAGCAACTGTGAAGGGAATGGCTTCTGACCCTTGTGGCAAACCAGACTTGGGTGCAGGCAAAATTTTTGTCACAGGCTCAGGCAAAGGTTCTGCCCCGGCGCTGTTTTGAACTCTCGCATGGACTTGAACTTGGACTATGGTGAGGACTTGAACTTGGACTCTGGTGCAGACTTAGAACCAGACTCTGGCTCAGACATGGACTTCGACTCTGGCACAGACATGGAACCGGACTCTGGCTCTGGCATGGACCTTGCCGTGGTAACCTCCATTTCAGACATTTGAGGGGGTTTAGGAGTGGTAGCCTCTTTCTTGGCCTTTAGAGAGAGCTTAGGAGCAGAAACCTCTTTTTTGGCTCTTAGCGGGAGCTCGGGAGCTCGCTTTGCCTTGGGCTCTGGAGCGGTTGCCTCCTTTTTTCCGTCTGGAGAGGGATCTGGAGCGGTTGCCTCGTTTTTGGCCTCTAGATTGGGCTCTGGAGCAGTTGCCTCCTTTTTTCCTTCTGGAGGGGGCTCTGGAGCGGTTGCCTCCAGATTAAAGGCGACATAAAACCAGCCGAGTGCCTCACCAAAGTCTTTAGGGTTTTTTAAATTTGTATGTTGCATGTTGATAAGGTTTTCAGCAAACCGAAGTGCAGGTCCGGTGAGCCAACAGATCATGCACCTCACTCAGATGAAGTGTGAAGGCCTAGGTTCCACCAAACTCTCCCGGAAAATATGGCAGTGGAACAGGAAAGCACATGGAGATTCCTTCACCCCATCATATAGCTCAGGCAGCTATGGTCATAGACCCATCCTGAATCCACGGAGATCCCGCTGCGTCTCCGTTGCGGTGAAGCATTCTGTCATGACTTCACGTCATGGAGGCATGGTGCGACACAAACGCAGGATCAGGGGACAGAGATGAAAAGCAATACAGTGTATATTTAACACACTAGGCAAAGGTATAATAATGGCAGGCAGAAAGAGTAATCCAAGATACAGACAGGGGTCGATCGATCAGCAAACAGAGTGGTAAAAATAATCCAAAAGGCAGTAAATCCAAACACAGAAAACACAAGTCAAAACACAGAAAGTAAACATGGGAAGGTATCGCTCAGCAGACAACACAGAGGCTAGTCTAATGCTTCGTAAATTACGAAGCACAAAGGCAGTTCTTTTTAACACTACTTAATCTGGTCCATGAATGAGATGTACCTGTTCCCCTTGACAATCCTCGTGGCTGGGAGCAGGTGCTGATGGGAACTGTAGTCCGTGAGTCCTCCGTCGTTATACGGAAGTGCGCGCTTCCACTTCGACGGAGCCAAAGAGTGCACCGTGTGCATGGCCGAGATTTCACGCCGCGCTGTGCGAATGGTGAGGAGTAGGTCATGACAGGTGGGTTTCTACAAGGTTTCTACTTCTGTCATCTCAAGGAGTATTTCTTTTCCACTGTTGACTCTGGCTTAGACAAATAAAATTTAATTAAATTAATAGCTCAATAGTTCACATGCTCTGATACCACTTTACAATATAGTGAAAGTTAATAGTTGCAGTTTTATTACATTATAATTTTAGCTATACAAAATATTTTCTTTGTAATTTACCAGCACATCTGTTTTCTCAGCACTTTGACCACTTGAGGGTATTTGACCATTTGAACTCACTTATAGTCACCATCACTGCATTCTATAAACAATCTGTGTATTTATCTGTGAACACAGATATTAAGCCATATCAGCTCTTGATTGCATGTCAAGTCCAGAAACTCAAATGGTATTTAAGCTGTATACTTCCATACACCTTATAGATTTATACATTTCTTGAAAATACTTTACAAACATTTCAGTGAAGTGGCAGGGTGAGAATTACCACTGTCATTGTCAGCCTGCACTATTCATGTACAGAGCAAATTTAATGCTGTCTGAAACCTACATTCCAAAATTGACACCCACTCATTTCAGTTTTTGGCCAAATGGCAAAGGGGCAGGGAAAGGTCTGGATGTTTGAACCTGACAGTCTTGAATTCTTCACTAACCACATCTCCTGATGTCCAATTTTAGATTTTCATGTTGGTTATTTGATGGTGTTATGTAACATTTTAATGCATAATAAAAATGAGTAAATCTCTGGTGAGACTGATCTATTGAATATACTGTCTGTATGCTAATTTGGTGTGTGTATGTGTGTGTGTGTGTGTGTGTGTGTGTGTGTGTGTGTGTGTGTGTGTGTGTGTGTGTGTGTGTGT
>JAQQZR010000017.1:8870304-8875304 GCA_030068235.1 Notoglanidium macrostoma
CACACACACACACACACACACACACACACACACACACACACACACACACACACACACACACACACACATATACATATGCTCCCTTTCTCTCTCTCTCTTTCTCTCAACCTTTCAATTTGCATGGTTAGGGAGGATTTGTCGCAGGACGAATCAGGTGTCATCCCCTATTAAATGTTACAGTGGTGCACTATCATAATCAGGATTCTAATGAGAGAGAGAGAGAGAGAGAGAGAGAGAGAGAGAGAGAGAGAGAACATTGGGGAGTGGTACTGCTGAAAGAGGGGGATTTGTGTATCAGGGTGTGCACAGAACAAAGCTCAGTCAACACATAGTGCATACACACACACACACACACACACACACACACACACACACAAACATGCACACACACACACACACACACATGCACACACAATGCAAAATTTGTACATGTCCAATCAAGCCTGGCAGTGAGGGTCAAACTACATTTGTTATGAAGGGCACATGTCAGCCAAAGATTCCCAATTTTCACAAAGTGCTATATTTCATCATAGAGTCAAGACAAGAAAGCAACAGAAGGCATGAAGAAACGAACCATTGAAAATAATCAGTGGCAGGGTCTTATCTTAAAGTAGATGTGTATAGTGTGTATGGTTAATTTAAATTTCATCAAAAAAAAAGAAAATAAATAAATAAATAAATAACGCACACATTGAAATGCATTAAATGTTTCAACATCTCAGAGTGTGCCTTTAGTCTGAAAACTTTGGCAATAGAGAGCACACCATGCTGAAATGGGCATTGGTTCTTGTATACACATGCAATTTGCTGATGCAATTTAGCTGTTTCCTTGTTCAACCCTAGGAGGAGACTCCATGGTCAGCACAGCGTTCTTCTACGGGCTCTTAAAATAGTTCTGTTTCCAACACTGCAGCCAATATTCCCTCTTTGTATCATTAAAATTATTACTTTAATTTGGTTACTTTCCGACATTGCTCCACAGCATGAGGAACATCACTTCTGAATTGCAATTATATTTATGATCATCTACCTAGTGATGACCTGTCAGTGCAATATATCAGTGCAGAGTATAAATACTCATACATTATTTATGATCTTAAATCAAGTGCTCCATATTTCATACATTTGGCTGGTCGGATTGATTACATACTCTTGAACCTTGCTTATATATTTGCTGAATTTTTTTTCTTTGTTTGTATGTTTGTTTGTTTTTTTACAAGATTTAAATAAGGTGAAATAATTAAGTGCACTACTCTTTTGTTCCTTAATTTTTATGGAAAGAAATTAATACATAAAGAGTTGATTTAACAATAATTATGAGTCCACAATTAAGTACCATAATCATGAGTATCATTTCAGATATCCTGTAGGCCTAAAATGTATAAATAGTTATAGATTACCATCCAGACTGTATTCTTTTTCCCAAGCTCATTCTCCCAGGTGCCTTTTATAGAGAAATTGCCTTCGAATAACCCATTACTGTTATTCTCAGTTGCACTGCAGACTGCAGCCACTTTCCCTTCAGCAAACAATTGCCATGCTTTATCATGTAGGAAAGAACCGTTTCAATCCGTTCCCTCGAGTAAGATAAACATGACTGTGGTTTCTGTCTATGGTTTAAATGGCAATTTTAAATTTGAGCTTAAGCTGAACTAGAAATTTCAAAAAATAAATAAATAAGAAAATATTGTTAATGACTTGTAAAAATTGAAGTGTGGATAAAGAGAAGGCATGAGAAAGGAGGATATAAATAGATAAAGGAGGGGCGTTTGGAATAAATAAGAACAAGCAACTGTAGGTTTCAGCTAAATAGTAGGCAATATAGGCGATAGGCAAAATCTTTATGTCCTTTCAATTACCTTGCAGTATAGTGGAGTTGTAGCCTGCCATACTGTCAAACACTGTCATATACAGCCATGAGTGAATGTTTATAATAACCGAGAGATTTATCATGGCTGATAACTGATCAGCTTACTAACATTGCTTGTTAAATTAAAGGTACCACAGATGGTTAATTATTTTGACACAGCCTATTGTTTAGTACAGAAGTAGGTGGATTGAGATGACTGCGATTGTGTGTGTTCATCTGAGGTGTAAAAGTTGAGGTGTGAAAGAGAAGGTGAGAGATAAACAGTGTTTGCAGCAAATGATCCTCCAGTCTGTCCACGACTACAACAAAAGAATTCATACTAGTGTAGTAAATAGCTAATGGTATATGATTTTCAACAGAACCGTCAGTATATGCATGTAAAAGTACGAACTATAAAAGTAAGACTATAGATCTGGATAAAGAGAAGTTGTAATGAATTGGTGGAAATGGAGTGTATAGAATAAATGATGATGCAGCAAGTTTGTAGAGGAAAGGTGATGGGTTGAGCTGGTTTACCAACTCTTCTTATCCTGTATATCTCACTCTGCTGAAACATTTTATATTTTACATTTGCTTCAGTGTTTAGTGTCATAAAATTGTTCTTAATCTTAATTGCTCGAATAAAATCTGCTGTAGGGAATCAGTTCATGTTATGAGTGTATTATGTGGCGTTTGACTCAGAATAAAGCTGAAACATTTCCAAACAACGTGTATAAAGCCGTTCTCTGCATTTGATTCAAAGCTGAATTTGTTGTTCGTGCTTTTCTGTTGGAAATCTGTCAAGCTGTAGATTATGAGTGGGTGATATGACTAAAATACATGACAATACTTGAAGACATCTCTACAGTATGCAATATCTATCATGTATATAGGCTTGCTAACAAACTGACAGCAATATTGTACTGTTCCATTTTTAAAAATGAATTTCATGATAAATTTCATGACACTTTTATTTAATTTATAAGAAAAATCTGTCAAAAGTCAACTTCAGTTGATGAATATTTCCCACCAGTTACCTCTTTCAGCTGCTTTAGACAAATAACATACAGACATACTAATAGAAACAAATCATACAGACACGTACCGTGACACAATTTATCACAATATTTATCACAGTATAGTTTTTTTCCACTTACTAGAAGCTGTCAAAAAAGATATTTGGCTCTCTGTGAAATGTGTAATTGCAGGCATGCTGTATGGGCTATAAATCCCTCACAGTAATGTGCATTAAATTGCTAGCAGCACTAGCCTTTTAGCTCCAACCCAAAATCATATAAGTAAATCTCAAACACTAAACCCGTCCTGCATGTTTGACTTCATGTGGAATAAGAGAAAAATTCTGTATATTTTATGCTGCCCCCTGACCACGTTTAAATGGCAGTCATTTGTCCATTTGCAAAAGCACCAGTGTAAAGGATTTCTGTCTATCTGCATATTTCTTTATATCCAGAAGTATTGGCACTCTTCAAGTAATTGTGCAGATTGGAATAAAATAAGTATTGCACACAATGGTTCAAGTTTTTAGCTCAAACCACTTCCCCGTTGTCTTTCCCATAAGACCATTTTATTAAATACTGGGGTTTTTTTATCCTTGAAACAATCAAATAGCATTTAATCACTCTCAGTTTTCACATTTGTTTTACCCTTGATCACATATGAGAAGTATTCATGTAAAATCATTTTGTCATCTATCCCAAGTGCTTTTATCACAAGACAGACAGATTGACCTGATAAAGTCAAATAATGGTTATAAATTTATATAAACGGTGGAAAAATGTAGTTGATTTTGGGGTTGTTTCAAATTTAGCTATTAGATGACTACCATGTTTGCATCAAGCATCAGAAAATGTGTTCTCAGTAAGAAAATGTTGATCTACGTGACTCCGTGACCATGCCATGGTAGTTGGTGCCGGACTGGTGCTACTTTGAGTATTTCATAAATTGCTGATCTCCTGGCATTTTCATGCAAGAATGTCTGTAGAATTTACACATAATGTGATCTTTTATCTCACATTTGATTGAGTGACGAGTAAACATTAACTGAGGGGTGCCAGTACTTTTTAAATGAAACATGGTCATCAATTCAAACATTAAACAGTGTGTGTGCCATAATGCACTTTGGTTTACATGAGTCTGGAGGTGTAAGGAGGTGTTAGGGCCGCCCTCTGTTTTTAGGAATAATTTGTTCCAGTGTGAAACAGACTCCATGAGTCCTCTCTCAAACTGTTTATATGGCCAGTATATGAATGTTATTACTGATTGTGTCACTATGAAAGTGAAGGTGTTTCGTGGGTCATTTGAAGCCGGTGGGTGTCAGATCAAAACTGTAGATTTTATAGCAATCTTGCTGTCTCTCACACATTAAACAAGATGGGATAGATACAGAAATTCATCGGTGTAGGGGCAGAGTACAGCCTGTTTTTATCATCATCATCATCATCCCTTCCACATATTGTATACAGATTCCCCAGAATGGTGCAATACATAATGCAATACATAAGAACTTCATACACAGCTAAAGATACAGTACAAACAGAGTAAATAAATACAAGGAATAAGAAAACTAAGTAGAAATACTAAAGGAAATCGGAAAATGCCAATTTGTCATAAATAGACATGGACCATACTGTGCTAGTAGCGTGCATTAAATCTAATGAATGAATTGGAAACTTAACATTCAATAATAAGTATAACAGAAGAATAGCAATATGTTGCTTTATGGAAGATATGGTTTATCTGCTGCACTATTACAGCTATCAGAGAAACAGATACTATATCATCAATTCACTCTTGCTCAGTCTCTACCATCTGGTCCAATTTCAAGAGGTTATATTGCAGTACAAAGCATTCTGGTGTGAAGTATACAGGCTGAAAGATTTAGTGTTAAATGTTGATTCTTCGTAGACACTTGAAAAATACCTTTATCAAAGGGTGAACTGTGCCAGTCAGCAACACCTGTAAGGGTACAGTGGTCAGATAACATCCTGTCTCTTAAACATCCTGCTTCAAAACAACACTAGAAAAAAAATTCAGGAACTTACACCTCCATTGCAACACGATGCAAACCTATTAGGACAAGGCCGACATTAGACAGGTGAAGTGAGGCAGCAGTGCTTCTCCAGCAATAACT
>JAQQZR010000017.1:8880304-8895998 GCA_030068235.1 Notoglanidium macrostoma
GGTCAAAAATAATAGCTAAAGTTTAAGCTAGTGTGGATTCCAGTGCTAGAGAGAATGTGATATATCTTTGTGAGATTTGTTTGATACTGATGGGAAACATGTTGTGAATTGGCCTGACTCCAGACTGATGTGTTGAAGCATTTTTTCTTCTTATCATTCTTGTTCCTAACACTTTTTTAACAAAAAGTTACACTCACAGGTATAGTCAATGATCACTAAATATGGTAATTCGTGAGTGAATCACTAGCAGACACTGGATATCAATAAACTCTATTTCACCTCCTTAACTGACAGAGGTAGTGAATATCATTGTCCCTGAGATAGCTATGACTTTTTCTTAATACTCAATATGGTACTCACTCTTTTCAAAAGGTCTTACTCGACCTGCCATCTAGTGACCTGCGGGCCTGTGAATATGTGCCATTAACATGGCTGATCTTTCATTCCTTCACCTTCGTACTCTTTACCACTGATGTGGTATGGTTAGACATGGTAACTCTTGTAACATGCATATAGGGTCCAAAGTTAAGTTCTCCCCACTCACCTCTCTGATTAGTGAGCCTGTGGCTAAGCATGGTTAATGCAGTTGAGTGGTTCTCCTACATTGTACCACTTGTTGCTAGCTGTTGAACCTACTAATGCACAGCACTGGGCTTTGAGTGAATCTTCCTCTGCACATATTCCTTATCTCCCCACTCCCTGCCATATACTTAGCAGCTGTTAATCCTTGGTAACATGTCCATTTTTCTATTTTGTTGGCCATTCATTCCTGAGATTCCACACCAGCTGCTGTCCAAAAACCTGGACTAGGGAGCTGTGGCTACATACTGCTAACATGTTTGAGTGTTTTTTCCCTGTGCCACATGCTGGTCCATTCAGACAGCAATATGTTTGCACCCTGAAGTGGAGTCCCACATCTGGAAAAGGTTTGGCTTGGCAAACCTCTTCACTGAAGACAAGTCATCTCTTTTATCCAATATGATACTCCCTGATGAAGTCAGAAGGTCCACTGTGACAGGATACCTCACTATCTGCAAATGCTTCTACCCCCACTGCTGATTCTGCCCAGACCCAAAGAACTACCAGCAATTAGGCTACAGTCTTGTTTGTGGCCCCAAAATGGCCAGTGAGACCTTGACTTCCAGTGCTGCTTTCACTAGTAAGTGGAACACCTTGGCAGTCCAGGAAACACTAAGCCCTAAGTATGAATCCCTTGTATGTTTTCAGGTCTCACTAGGGACTCATGAACTTAGCTTTTTTTTTCAAAATGTCCTCTCCTTATGAAACAATGCGGAATGGCAAAATGGGTTTCACTCAACATTGCCTCTTCCCTAGCAACCTAGAAAATAAGTGAGCGAACAACATGACATGTCAATAAGCTTACCTTGTATGTTATGGTGGCCAGTTAATTCCAGAATGACACTGAGTTTAAACCAAGGATTTTAGCTCAAGGTCATGTCAACAATTATACTAATAATTGACCTTTCAGGGATCCATGAGGATGAACCAGCAGAGTATTCTGTTTTATGCCCAGCACACACCCTGTAGTACTATGGAGTGTGGAAGTTATTTTATCATCAGATCAACTGTTTCTCATGAACGAAAGATGTGGGGGAGGAAGCTCAGAGACTGGCCCACTGGGTGATGGATGTCACCATGTCCTAGAAACAGACAAGATGCACAGACCCAAACATTTCTTGTCACTCTCCTTATGTGCATTACTTATAGGTGTGCTACTTCAGAAAATCTGCCTGCTGTTATCTGGGCATCACAGTGCACCTTCTCCCTTCTCCAGGTGCTTCAAAATCCCAATGGCATGAGTGTAGCAGTAATTTTCCAAACACCTTTCCCATTAGTACCTGTTCCTAATGACATTTGGCATATGTTACCCAGATAACAGTAATAGCCCCTGGTAGTTCAGAGTTGTGAAATAGAATGCTTGTTATGTGTCCCAACCTAGCGGAATGTTGGCAAGAAGAACAAGGTCTGTATGACCATGGTACTTATTGCAGATACTACGTACAGTCATTCTGTGACTTCATTGGAAGATCTTGCATCCTTAATGATCCATTTGTGTGCACATGCCAAAGAAGGTATACAGGTGATATTTGGAATAGTTACTAAATTAATGTACATTATCAAAGTGCCATTGTCAACTACAGACATCATTACTTGTTTGACAACTAGTATACAATGGGCAAAACACACAAACATCTGTTGTTTATTGCCCTGAAAAGAAAAAAAAATGCCCATCTGCATCTCTTTCTGATGTATTTGTCTTTTTTTCTAGGCATATTTTCAAAGGTACTTTGAGTATCAGCTCTCACTGTGCTTGACAAAGAATAATGTGTATTTTCCATTCCTGCTTTCCACCATTCAAAACAAGACATGCGAAAAGCAGGAGCTTTCCAGTTATTTTCCTTTCTGTTTCAACCATACAAAGCTGAATTGTTCTGCTCTAGGACAGAAACTGTACTGCTCAGGCCTCCTAGACCTCTGCTTAGCTCTTATGGTTCACCAGTATGGTCCCATTTACCAAAAATGGGAGATGTGGAGTACAGCAAAGTTGATCTTATTATTATAGGTACATAGGTAAGAGAAAAACATAGGCAATGAAATGAGGCCTGGCTGATGATAACGCCTTGCAGTGACCCCTCTTTGCTCCCACACCCCCATTCCCTCCCCTACTGTGTCCTACCAGAACAGTACTGAAGCTGGAGCCCTCAATCGTCGGGCAGCAGTAAGACGCTCAAGCCGTGTCTATAATTGCTTCGGTCTAGACACTGTCTGGTATGGGAAACAGACACGTACATTGAGTGGAAGGAGGGAGGGAGAAAGAGAGATGGAGGGAGGGAGAGAGGAAGTGCAATGAGATTAAAATGAGGTTGCACACAGCCTGTGTCCCTCCACTGGAATAAAACCTGTCACATGCCTGATGGATGGTGGTATGCTTAGACATGTTTGGGGCAGTTTGGACTTCAGAGTAGCCTGTTAGGATCTTGTTATAGGGTACGCTAGTCGTGGATTGGGGATCAGTACTGTTTCTCTTCTTTTTTGTTCCTCAGTGAGGTTTTTATTTATTATTGAATTGGTTGCTGACTACTTATCATTGCTTCTGAATTACACTGACTGTGACTTGCTTTGGCTTTCCCAAACTTTGTCTAACACTTTACTGACCACTTTATGGTTCTTCACTGCATTGGGTCTTCACAGCTTGTGTATATAATGGAGGGCAAGAATAAAATAAACTCAAAAGTCTCACAAGAAACGAGAGAGAGAGAGAGAGAGAGAGAGAGAGAGAGAGAGAGTATTTGATTATGTGTGTAGAGCTGTGCTAAACTATGGTGTTCTCTTGGTGGGTGGCTGAAGTGGTAAGAACGGACATGAAAATGATATGGCAGATAATAATTTCTCTTTTCTTATGGCTTACCTATTCTGCTTTTTTATTATTTGAAAAAAAGAAAACCATACTGAAAAACAAACTTAAAAACATTAAGGTGTAGGGTTGAGTAATGGCTGTTCAATGCTTTTCTACCTTAAAAAAACATGAGGCATATGTACCTGTTATAAACCGTTTATTAAGGTCTTCTATATAGACTCTCATTTCTTTGCTGAGAATGCTGAGTAAAGACAGAATTGTACCCAGACAGGAATGAATGGTAAATAAAGGCTTCCTCTTCCCTATGGCCCTACAGAAACCATATGTTTTCTAGTCATTGAATATGCTTCCTACAAAATGTGTTTTGTAAACATTTTTATGATGCCATTATTACATTGGATGCCATGGGTTTTTATTTAACCAGGAAGAAGATGGTGGAGAAACTCAGACTCAAAATGTCACTAAAAGAGACGTTGGTGATGGCTGGATTGTAAAGACACAAATTCAGAAGGAAACTTAGGAAAGACAACCTCAGGTCTTGATAAAGTTGGCAGGCATGTTGGGAAATTATCAGTAACATGGGAATGGTTTTAACAATGGATTCCAAGGCAGCTAGTACAGATCATCAGCGCCAATTATAGCTTTGAAAATATTCTTTTTTTAGTCATTTTTTCTTTGTATTTTCATACAAGGCTTAGCACCTACCTCATTGACCGGATTGCCCCAGACCATCTTCAGAGAATTTTTTGACTAAGTGTTTTGACTTTTAATTTTATATTTAAATATGTGTTGCTACTATGAATATATTCTCCATCTCACTGCAACTCAAGACTTTTTAACTTAAAAAAAAGCAAAACTGTAAGCTGTGGGGCTTGCACAACTGTCTAAGGTTTTGTCCTATTGTCAGTATTGTCTGTAGCCAGGGGTCCATGAGAATTTCCCCTGCTGATCAGAGCGGCACTAATCAGTTCTGGATATCTATTTGCTCATGTATACGAAATAGGACTGTGCTTCCTTCAGCTGTCCAATGATGTTGCATATACATTTGGAATTAGCAATTTGGAAAAAACAATGGCTAGCTTTCCATGTCTCAGAGGAAGAAGATGGTAGTCCATGGTTATTCTTGAGGTGTGACTATAAACACTTGTGGATGCTGCACCTATGCAAGTGGCATGTCTCTGTTCATTTTGTACATCTGGACAATTGTCCACTAGGGGGCAAGTCAAAATTTAAATATACAGTACCTTGCCAGACCTGGAATACTGCCTTAGATGGCTTTCTTTTTGATGAGTTCTTGTTGTATGGTTTCTGATGCCTGTGCAAGGTTTAGTGCCAACAGGAAGTAATGGTACTTAGGGCTAATAGCACTGTTCATTGCTCATTTTTTAAGCAAACTGTATCATATAATGTGTGACACTATACAGCATACACTGAGCAAACACTGAATAAAATATTTGTTGTAAAAACACCAGGCGTGGGCAAAAAATAAACTAGAACCCAGCATTTCACTGACTACCATTCTTTTTCTTTTTTATTTGTTCTTGTTATTAAAAGTGGAATAACCCAAGAAACAGGCTTCACTTTGCTAAAGTCGTGCAAAGTCACAGAAGTTTGGATGAGTTGAAAGCATAAAATACCTTTCACTGTAAAAACAAAGACCCAGCATAGCATTTTCAGATTTTTACATTTAAATGATATTAACATTACAAGGTCTGTGGACAAAGATGCAAATAATAGTCAGATGAAAGTGTAGGTGACCTTCTACACCCAACATTAGTAGGCCTTGCTGTATGCCTAATGTCTTCTTTATCAAACACTTACACTCTCTCATTATTTATTTTTCTTTCTTTCTGTTTCTCCCTGTCTATTTTTGCTCTGACTTAATCTATTCAACGAGTCAGGTGTTTGTTCTACCAGCATGTCATCAAAACTAACGCGCACACCAAAACGGTTGCCCTCTGCTGTTCCCAAAAACTTGCCAGGCAGCCCTTGCAGCTCAGTATAAACACAAGCACACACACACCTACTGTATGTGCCCATTTCAAACAGGCCTGATACAAACACCCTCCCGTGGCCCATAGCTTGTCTCCCAGAAAGCCTTTTCATTTCTCACAGACACGAAAAGGTGGGGAAAAACTAAGAGTTGGGAGTGGGGTGGTGGTGGTGGTGGGGGGGCTTTGGCCATTGCAGGAGAAGGAGAGGAGGAAAGGAGGTAGAGGGAAAGAGATGGGAGAGAGAAGGGGGGGGTCAGGCAGCATTGTAATGATGGAGAGCAACTCGATACTCTTGCATGCTGAATATTCCCCTGGAGGGCTTTTTCCATTACCCGAGCACAGCAGAACGACGGAGTCGTTTGGTTTAGCCTGAGCTGCCTCTCTCTCTCTCTCTCTCTCTCTCTCGCGCGCAAACCTCAAATATCCCCCTCCCTTTCTCTCGCCCTATCTGCTCCCCCATCCCTCCTCCCTTCCTCCTTTCTCTCAGTTGCTCTCGCTTTGACTCTCTTATAGGGTTGCCAGATCAGCAGGACAAATTGGCCATTAAAACCACCCCAAACACCAACCAAATAGCAAAACTCGAAATATACTGCTACCAACTATCATTGTCCAATGTGTTAGAGTATTTGTAGAGCAATGTTAGACTTCAGACAGTATTAAAAACTCAGTTTTCACTCAGTTATTTCACAAAAGACCTGACATAATCTCCTATTATTAAATATATAGTCATAAGTAAAGAATAGCTCTGAGTATAAGTCAACCAGAGCACAACATATTACATATAATTTACATATACAGTAAAGTACATATGAGAGATCAACTTGCATGCTGCTAAGCACACATCAATCCGTCAATCTCATCAGATAGATGCAGTTGAATAGATGCAAAAGATATGTCTTTTGATATGCATTTACCAATGGTATATATAACCAATATCTAAGAAGAGGAAATGTAATACAGTTAACAAAGTTAAGGGGTCTTTTTACTGTTTTCCAGTTTGTGCTGATTTTAGGGCCAGCTTAGTATATTAGTGCATAAATAGATAATTCCATTATTATGCATATTTATATGTTTTAATATAGATACAATTAACCTAATGCATGTACAATACTTAACCCGAAACCTACCAACAGAAAAAAATCAGAATCAAAATTATCTCAATTTTGCCTGAAAGCTGTGCACCTGGCAACCCTGTTCTTCCCGGTGCTGTGTTTTTCCATAGGCACATTGTGCAAATGTAACCTTTCAGTAAGCCCCTCCCCTCCAGGAAGTTAGCTGGCCCCTTTGCTGCCAGCAAATATGAAAAACTGGCAGGATGCCCATTTAATCTCCCAACAGAAAGAGAGAGAGAGTGAGAGAGCGAGAGAGAGAGCAGAGGTGAGATAGAGAAGGAAATGTTACAGCCACCCTCACTATCAGGGAGGGGAACGGAGACACACAGAGGGGAATTTGACTTTAGCGTGAAAGAAAATTAGAAGTAACATTAACTATATAATTCGAGTGAGAGCGAGAGACTGAAGCTTGCCTTGGTCTAGCTTAGCCAGTTCCTGATATTGCCCCATAGTTAGTTCCTTTTGAGAAATGCCATGAGGACAGGTTACATAACAACTCCTGCTCTTGCTAGTAAACATGAGCTCTGTGTCTCCAGACCTGAAGAGTTTTTCTGATCAAGCCATGGTGGTATAATTCTGTTAATGCTAACTCTGCCAGAAGCACATCATCCTAAAGAGCATCTTGCCTTGGTTGTCTCTTTGTTAATCAAGGGCACCTTGAAGTGCCTGTCCTTGAGAGCCATTTATGCTGTACTGGGCTGAAGGAGAAGGAACAGAAGGAGATTTTAACAAATATATAAATGTGATGGCTAGTTGTGCCATAATAGAATGTTTTTCATGTCTGACAGCTGAATTCTGAAGGAGCCTGTAAAAACATTTCACATTGACTGAGATACTGAAGGTATTAATCTTTTACATTTACCCAATTCATATGTTTTTGATTGAATTCCACAAAGTGTTTATGTGCAGTTTCTAAACTCCAAAAGCACTCATTTAGTGTGTTGCGATCCATTTGGTGATAAAATACTCCCAAGCCTGAGACAAGGATGACTTTCTTCCCTTCTCAGCATTCTTCCCCTACCTCCAACCTGCTTTTCCATTTATTGAACTCAGCTCTTGTACTTTTGATGGGCCACACACACTTCTCTTTGGCACTCGCTGGGCTAGAGAAGTTGAGTTCTCTGTGCTTGGGCTGGGTCCGAAAAAGACAAGAGCCCTTACTAACATTGCCACCTGGTGGCTGAGGGTCAATATTACACAACATGACTTCTTGATTTACAAGCATGGCACTGCCACAGGAAAGTTGGTGCAACCGCATTGACCAAATGTAAACTTGACTTAGAGTGAGTAGGTAATAACCGCAGTTCTTATGTACATGCATCAGACTCTTAAAGCAGCTACGGGTAGATATTCAAGTGAATTCAGAATTCTTCAGTTTTTAGCATAGTAATTCAGCCATCCATTATCTATCCATCCATTATCTATACTGCTTGTCCATCAGTGTCATAGGGAAGCTGGAGCCAATCTCAGCGGATTGTGAGAGGTGGGGTATGCCATGCACAGGTCACCAATCTATCACAGGGCTGACACAGAAACGAACAGCCATTCACACTCACATGCATACCTATTAACCTCATCTGCATGTTTATGGACCATGGGAGGACACCAGAGGGCCTGGAAGAAACCCACGCTGGTGAGGAAAACATGTAAACATGTAAACTCCACACAGAAAGGCCCCGAGTCAGCCTGCAGGTTTGAACCCGGAACTTTCTTGCTGTGAGGCAACAGTGCTAACCACTGCACCACTGTATGCCCATAGTAATCTAAATGTTAAATATAAAGAAAGCGAGATACAGCAAAAGTCAGTGTTTTTAACCTTTTCAGTTGAGGAAACCTAAGATAGGCTGGATGTTATATCTTTGGAAAGTGTATGTCAAATCCTCCTTTCCCCCATTTTTGTCCATTTGGTCCATTTCCAGGAAGTACTTCCTTGTCTACGACGCACTTCCCGCAGGTCACTGGGTGATGGGGTAAATGAAAGCAGATGGTGCATAGCCTCGGGGAGGAGGAAGTGACTGCCTTGCTGACACACACACTCAGACTGTTTGGTTGGCTGAATGAAGACATAGCCAGCACATGGTCACTAAACAATAGTCAAGGAGGCTAGGACATACGTAATTCCTGCCTTTATCACTTGATCCTCTACTGGCTGTTTACTATAAGCTAAAATGTCTATTATAATTATGTCTTAAGTAAATTTTCTTCCAAGTCAATGGTTCAGTGGCTCTGCATCACACACAACCTTCGGTTAAGGAGCAATCTAGACAGTTCTGCATGAATGCTGCAGTATGAGGTCTTATAGTTATCATAGTTTCATCGGCATAAAAATGACTTCTTATTGAAATGAATGGAGGGCATCTTTGGTCTATAAGCACGTGCTTGTTTTTTCTACATGATAGACATTTCTCTTGTAGGTGCCCGGCTCTTAGAGAAACAACTAAGCTTCTTCTGTTTGGTAATATAGACCTACATTGACATCTACATTGACATATACATGGACTATACGAGAGTATTACCATAGAGTAAAGCCACACCGACAAGTCTCAAGCTCAGTGCCAGGTGCTGAGGTGTACACTCTGAGAAGCAGTTTAGGGCCTTTTTTTCTGGGCAGGAGAGCAAGCGGGGGATCCCATTTTGCTTATGTGATAGTGTAAACACTCTCCATTTTCCTCAGCTTCTAGATCTCACTTCAACCCCAAACATCATACACACACACACACACACAGACACACAGAGTGAATGCTGAATCTTATCTAAAGACTCAACACTAGTCGGGTGAGCAACCCCCACCATGTCAGACACATGAAGGGGGGGCTCATGAGCAATTGGGTTTGTGAGGGGGGTGAGGGAGAGGGGGGTGCTATTTAAATTCCTCCTTTGTTCCTTCAACTCCCCCTCTCCCATCCCCCGTTCCTTCTCTCTCCCTCACTCTCTCTGTCTCACCCGTGTTCCCAGCCCATGTGAGTAGAACACAAACAGGCGGGCGGTTGGGAAAGAGGGATGGGGGAGTGCAGAGAGGGAGAAGGAGGGGCGCTGGGGCTGCTACTTCCCGTCTGCCTGGAGAATGTGGCCTTTGTTTCTGCAATGTTCCTTCTCAGCTCCGGAACAGTCTCGCCGTTATTTAAAGCTCGTCAGAGGACTGGTTTGAAACAAAAGTCAAAACACATGAAGCATCCATGCATTTTCTGGCCCTGCAGGAACATGAATTATGAATCCATGTGAAGAAGAGATCAGGCAGCATAAATGTGATACCACAGAAGTCTCATGTTATTAGTAGCTGAACAGTTTTTACACGGTTTGATTCAAAAGTTTTACATTCTTACACATCTACAGGCGTGAATGTTTATTCATTCATTCACCATCATTCAACATTTTATCCTGGTCAGGGTTGCAGTGGACCACTTGAGGACACTGGGCCGAAGGCAGGAACACACCCTGAATGAGATGCCAGTCATTTACATTGTAGCATTCAATAACCTGAGCTCAGGCTTGATCCCTGGAGCTGTGAGGCAGCACCGCCATCCATGGCACCACTGTGCCATTTGTGACTTTATGGCACATACTAGCCCTGCCCTCAAGTACCATTAGGGCATACTCACACTCCTGAGTGTGTTTGACCCCTATACTATATTACCTACAATGTAAAAACAGTCACCATCATGTTAAGCTGAGCACTTTTCTTCATCACAAAAAGGTGCATGGTGATGACGTATGCACATTCGGGAGTGAAACGGCTAGCTCAGTGTGAGCACAGACCAGCGGGGGAATGGTGACGGGGGGCAATTGCTGCTGGGTGTGGTACAGGTAATCGAACCTAGTGTGAGTACACCTTAGTTCATGTTGGTACCAATCTTAAAAAGGTATTAAAAACCAGCTGGCCTGGTGACTGAGAAAAAAAATCCCAATATTAGGTTTTTTTTGGCGCCGTCAGAACTTTTTGGTACTTTATAAGACTTGTGGGATGGACAGAAGCCTTTACTGACAGCCTCATTTACTCAAAGATATTCAGATGCCCTGGATTTGGAATAGTATGTTTCCTTATTTTAGGTTAATCTTACAACAATTATACAATAGGAGAGTTCATTTTACCACAAGCAGGCTGAAATATGTCACCAATCAGAAAAAATGAACTATTTGGAGGTTTTTTCTGAGTTTTAAAATAAGTCATGAGAATGGGTTTCATGCATTCTGGGCCTCAAGGACAGAGCCTGAACCATGGCCTGTGGTTTTTGCGATCATTCTTGCGAAATGTATGCTGGGACAGTGACGCTACGTTCCACATGCTTCTGTTCACATGACCACATGGAATGTAAGTCACAAGAGATGAACAGAGAGAAAACAGGAAACACAGAGACAGTAGAGTCACAGCACTGAAATGCCTTCACAGAGATACACTATACTGCAATAATTCCTTACAGAGCTAACAGGATTCTTTTCTGTTCTTAAAAAAGTTAGGTGGATGACCCAGCAACTTAAATTCACAAAAATACAATCTTCTTTAGTGATGTAACAATTTCTGTGTTTTCTCGACGCATTAGAGGTTAGACGTCCCCTCCATGAAGCTGTGAAAGAAATATAACAATAGTGAATAAGTCACGTTGGTCATGGATTTATTTTAAATGATTAAAATTAACTAGGAATTTTTCAAATGATTAAATAAATGATGACATTACATATACATTACATATTTTCCCACCAATTCATCATGGTTCAGGCAGCAATCCCAAGCAAATCATGGATCCCAAGAATGACTTAATAATACTAGAAATATTGTTAATTCATTAAAATATAAAATTTAGTGTCACTATTTAATGTACTGAATTTAATCAAATCATCTCAGTTATCAAAAACTGCTGTTAAATACGTTATTCACTTTATGTATCTCCTGTTTCAAGTTATTTATCACTTTTGGAAAAAAAAATGCTCATGAGAACTGCATCACCAGGCAGCAATTTTTCCTCTATGTTTTAATCGTTGTGCTCTATAATCTTACAGGAAGCCATTACCTTCTTTTACAGTAATCCAGGCATTGTAGCAACAGGACTAAAATCTCTCTAATCAAAATGACTGAAGTGACTGGGAAGAGGCATGCTTGTTTCAACCTGTCAGTTAGGAAAGACTAGATCTCGACAACACTTTGGGCGTTTTCACACTTGGCCCAAATACTTGAGTCTGCACCCAAGACCAATTCTGGACTTGTTTGGGGGAGGGGAAATAATCACAGGTTTGCTTTCACGTAGAAGAACACTTTCCGAACCGTGGATCAATTGCACAATTTCATACATCACTTTTGTGCATGCAGGTTTGCAAAGAAGCTGATTTTGTATAAGAAGATTATTAGCCATACAGGCCTGCATTTTTGTGACGTTCTCAGCTCAACTGCTCAGGGAGAGGTGAACTATGTTCAGTAACCTTCCTCCAGTCCTACGAAAGTGTCATTTTATTAGGTTAGGCTTATACTAATACATAATAGCGTTACATAAATGCTTCCCATCTTTCTCAGTGAAGAGTAACAAAATTTCCAGAAAAGCTGCTGCAGATATAAAAAAAACAATTCTGAGAATTTATGTGCTGTGGCCATGTGCATTTGAATGCCATTGTTGCTCCATATAAAGCGTTTCATATCTTTCACCGAGTATAATAACCCTCTCCATCCCATCATTAAACGTGAAACAGGAAGCAATGCGACAAGTTTAACCATCCACGTTAATCAGAGAGAGTAGATAGCTTCCACACACCAGGAAAGAGAGCCCTAGATCACCATTTCCTGGAAGATCATGGATCAGTTCTCTGGACCCCTCCTGGGCACAAAACCAGCTTTCACGTGCCACCACCCATACCAAACTCTCTGGGTAAATGGCCCAGAGTCAGAGAAATAACTTCAAGAGTGAAAACGACCTTACTAAGCAAGAGAACACATTAGATTTGTGCTTGCTTTCAGTATGTACATTGAAGAATACTGAGGATCAGAAAAAGACATATATATATACAGTATCATGCTGAGATGAACCATTAGCTGCATAAAGCAAATATCTACTTACGTCAATTTGCAAGTTCTTTTATATTTGGAAGTTATAGTCATAGGGAAATTAATGTGCTGTGTGGTTCAGTCCCACACTCTGCACAGTCTTCTACAGCTCAGCAAGGCTAATGCAGCCAAGTGGGCTTCCCTTGCTATATCACCCAGTACTTGCTGTTGAGCCTGCTACATTAGATGGATCTGTGCCGCACAACACTACAGCTGGAGTGCAGTCTCCTTATTTATTTCACCATTTTCCCTGCTGAGTATAAGCCATCCCTCAGCATCACCCTTCTACATGCCCTGCAATCTACCTGACTAGCAGGCCTGTGGCTAGTGACACTACTTTGCACTACAAGATGATGTGCAAAGCTATCCGACTACGTTACATTGATTTCTAACACAACTCATAGGGAATTTCCATCCCTTTGTTTCTTTGACAGTCAAATAGACACCCTTTGCATTCTGCTCAGAGGTTTCCACATCCCACACTGACTAGTGGCCAGTGGCTAATGCGTTTGAGTCGGTTTCCCTTGCTGTACAGCACGCTGTACAGAGACCGGACTCAGTTTTCTTCACCGCTTTCACCATTCTCCCTTTGCATTTTCCCCTCTAAACTCCCACCTTTAGCCAGACTAGTGGCCTTTGTTTACATAGTACCGATGTGTTTGAGTAATTTCTCCATCTTAACACACACTGCTGTGAGTTTAATTGTATACAGCTTCAGCAACAAGCCATGCTGCAAGACTTGTGCTCTTGTACCCAATGTTGGAACTTCCGGAAGCCGAAGACGATACCAACTATGTTTGTTCTGTATCAGCAGCCATCTTAAGGAAGCAATCTTCTGTTCAGACATCCCTATGCAGACTTTGTGGAAATTTAAATTTAGACCTTGATTTGGAGTTGACTCTGACCCAAGCACCACAGCCTAAACAACTTGCTAGTCGCAAACGCCCATATCCTTTCGAATAATAAGTAGAGAAAGCCTTGCCTTTCAACAAAGCCCGGTCTTCCTTCCTGTTTCTCAAATGAGGAATGTATTTAGGGGCGTTTATGGGAGATTTTTTCCAAGTGAATCATGAATTGACATGACACAATGAGGTGTGTCTTCTCCTTATGGGCATCAGTTAAAGACATCCTGCTTCAGGAAGTCTGCTGCCTGGACATCACTATGTGTCTCTCCATCATCCTCAGGGTTAACATCAATCCTAGTGTTGTGAGTGCATTGTTTATATCCAAACAGTCTTCCATACCGTGCATCAGTTCCTCATGACATTGTAGCATACATTATTAAGGTCATTCTCACCAGCCCCGGTGATTAGGAGATGTGAATAGAAGACAGATAGAGGCTTCCCTGTCATTACGCAATTTTGAACCAAACAATTCCAGGGACTCATTAAGAAGAACTAGCCACTGGGGAGCTCCCCTGAGAACTATACACCTTCAGGGGCTTTTTTTCTATTTTCCTAACACCTATAGTAACACTGAAGTGATGGAAGCTGGCCAGCAGATGGTAGAGCAATGATAGTAGTTTGTTTTCATATGAATGTGTGTCTCGTCCCCCAACGTTCTTGTGTTGCTGTGAAAACAGCAAACTAGCAGCATTAGGATTTAAACATGTCCACTTTCGTGTGTCATGTTCCGTTCACATTTTTCTATAGTTGGTGATTGCTTAAAATATATTTGCCTAACATGTTAGTGTGGATTATAATTTTTAATTAGTTTTCTTACACGATAGCTTAAAAAACTCATGGGCTAGAACATTTGGGTTAATTAAGATTTTTTTTTTCAAAATCACATTTTATTTCCCTCATCGTATATTTCATTTATTTATTTTAAGTTTATTTGACATGGACAGTGCACATTAATAAACATCAAATGTAAATGTGCCATAATTGGCCAAAATGGCAAATTTACATCTGTTGTCCATGGACCAAAGTTAAAAGGTGAAAAAGAAATATACAGAGTAATAAATGTAAATGGTAACAAGATATAAAACACACAATAAAAAATATATAATGAACAGCATGGCAAGAGTAGCAGAGCAGAACAGACAGCAAACATAGCAGACAAACAAAGCAAACAGAGGAATCAGCAATATGATGTTACGTTGTTAATGTTTAGTGTTTACAGGTCTGATTGCTGATTAGTCACTTCTTTAGGTTGGATTAAATTTCTAATATGAGTTGGTATTGAGTTCCACTCACAAGCAGCTCTAATTGAAAATGCAGAGTGACTTTTTCTTAATAGGATTGTGCAGTCTCCTCCTACTGCATTACAAATATTGCATTTTATATGCAATTGAACCTGTATTTACAAATAGTTGTAGTACAGGAGGAGAAAATCCATTAATAATCTTATACACAAGACAAGAATTTGTATATTTTACCAGATTTTTCCAGTTTAATAATTGTAATTTGTTAAAATTAGACAGTGATGATAATATCTAGGTTTTTATCAAGAACTTAATGTGTGGGTATGTTTGTACAGAATATGAATTGAGCTAAGAGAAGTGGTATTAGCCCAAAACCAGGTTGTAAAACAGGATGTAATATTGGAAAAGTCATATTACTCTCATTGAGTGCATATACATGATTACAGCCTCTGTTGACATGCAATTTAATGTGTATGTAAAGCTTGCAAGGTTAAACTTAACTCGCTGACAAACCTTTTCTATTTGAGCTTTAAATATAAAATTACTACCAATTAGCACTCCTAGATACTTAATCTCTGAGACAACCTGTAATCTCTCCCCTGCTACAAATACATCTGACTTTGCACAGTGGGTTTTTTTTTGACTTCTTAAAAAACATACACACTGTTTTAGACATATTAAGTTATAGACAATTTTCTTTTAACCATGCTGTAACAGGTTGCATTAAACTTGTTATCTAATCTGCAGCTTGAACTGCACTGTTACCATGTACAGAAATCATTGTATCATCTGCATACACTACCAGTCAAAAGTTTGGACACACCTTCTCTGTCATAGGTTTTTCTTATTTTATTATTTTATTTTTTTCTACATTGTAAAACAATACTGAATACCTCAAATTATGAAGCAACACATATAATGAATTATGTAGTAAACAAAAAAGTGTAAAAAAACAAAAAAACAAACAAAATATGTTTCATATTTTAGATTCTTCAAAGTCGCCCCCATTGAGCTTGATGATATTGTGGGCATTAT
>JAQQZR010000017.1:8907635-8920436 GCA_030068235.1 Notoglanidium macrostoma
CACACACACACACACACACACACACACACACACACACACACACACACATGTGGGCACATTTATCTACAGACACCACAGTGTTGTCCTCCCAGTAACCTTCTCCTTTTCTTTGTGCTCTCTCCTTATTTTTCTGTCTCCCCATTTCTAGGTCAGCACTGAAGCGGGTAAGCAGCACTGAGCATGGTTTCTCCCTCCCTCTCTCTCTCTCTCTCTCTCTCTCTCCTGTCTGCTCCAATCTGCCCAGTCTGAGCTGATATCAGCCTCAGACAATACGAGAGACGAGAGAGGGAGTGAGAGAAAGAGATAGAAGGTCTGAGGAACCACCAGGAAGAACACAAGGGGGAAAGAAAGAAAGAAAGAAAGAAAGAAAGAAAGAAAGAAAGAAGGAAAGAAAGAAAGCTCATCAAAAAGAGTGAGAGAATGGAAGAGACAAGAGCAGGAAAAAAGAGGGAAAGAAACAGAAAGAGAGAGATGGGTTAGTCAAGCCTAGCATGGGCTGAGAACTAGTGGGATTGTATAACACTGTCCTATTTCGTTCCATAAATACACACACACACACACACACTCACACACTCACACACACACATGCACTCTCCCCCTCTCAGTAGGAACAAAAACACATTAGACCCGAGCTCTTTAAAGACACAGCTAATCTCACTCCAGCACTCAGACCTGGTGCTAATTCAGTCATTGGTGATTCAGAGCCACGCAGTGCAATGCTGCTTCGTTGCCTCTGATTAAGAGCCTGGAGTATGCTGAAGCTCTGTGCAGCACAAAAGCTTCATTTTGTGCATTGTGAGGTTGAATATGATTTAAAAAAAAAAACTGCACATCTAGTATGATGATGGATAGAAATGAATACAGCTACATATTAATCATTAAAGAGGAGTATTAGCCACAAACTACTGAGCAACTGCTTCTGCGAATAACAGCTGACTGAAACAAAAAGCTGTGCGTTCCTTTCTTATTGGGTTCAGGAACTCGGTTATGTGATGTGTGATGAGAAAAAAAATTGTGTTTTACAGATTTGCTTGTAGTGAGCATGGACAAAATGGTTTTTTTGTTTGTTTTGTTTCTTAATTCAGCACTAAAGCTTATGTTACAGTACTTCATCAGCTAAATTGAAGGGTCTGGTCAAACAGTTTTTTTATTTAAACTTTAAAAATGTCTACTATGTAGGATTAAGAGGCATCTATTAGCAGAAATGGAATATAATTTTCGGGACTTTTCATTAGTGTATAATTACCTCTTATTATGAATGATTGTGTTTTCATAAGCTTAGAATGAGCCCTTTATATCTACATAGGGAGCGGATCCTCATCTACAGATCCGCCATGTTGTGCCACTACAGTAGCCCAGAACAGACAAACCTCTAGAGAGCGCCTTCCATGCTTTACATTTTTTACAAGTAGCAGCGTGAATCCAGAAGGAAGCACCGGAAGGACAACAAAGAAGAAGAAATGAAGACATGGAGGAAGAAATAAGAGGAATTAGTGTTGCTGGTGCTTACTAACAAGTTTGAGAACCCAATGTTTGATTAATGGAGGATAATACTTGTGTGAGTGTGAATGTAAGTACGCTACAGGCATCTGACGCCCACTGTACTTTCTAATACATGATTGGAAAGGGCATTCAGGTGGTTGAATCCTACTGGACTTATGAAGTTTTAGTCAGTCTTTAGTCATGTTATCTTGCACTTTATGACCATCAAAGTTCAGATCACAACCAACCTGTCTGCTGCATCTTTTTGGTGTTTTACTTCTCAATCTGCCCAAATGAAACACTACAGAGTGATCTGAAATGGATTGGGTGATGAATGACATCATAGATCATAAAATGATGCTATATTATGAGTTCAAATGCACTGATACGTAGCTGAGCTCTTTCCAATGATTAAAATGGCTAGCTTGAAATTCCCTTAGGAAATGACGTTAACCTACATGGTCCAAGATTTCACTATAATGGAGATGTAGAATTGGCAACAAAAAAAAAGGAAAGAAAGAAAAGGAATGAAAAATCTACTTCCTGTAATACCCTCTCTCCATTGTCCACAAACGTGATGCAGTTTTGTGTTTGAAATCAGTATAGGAATACACATATAGAATCGAATTAGAATGAATTTGTTATTTTGGTAAAGACATATATTTTGTTTCGGGTTATTTACTGAATAATTCATAGTCATAAATAATATGATTTAAGATGAATAACTGAATAATAAACCAGCATCAGTGGACAAACACTTAAACATGAGTTTAAATGGATAAAAACAACACATCATAACTTTCATGAGAGATTTCCATTCTTCACAATAATAAAGTGCACACGTTTATTCCACTATGAACTGGAATACAGAAGTGTGCACTGATGAAAGATACACACGCACAAACACACATCCCTTAAGTCTTTAAACATTAAATCATATCGCATCTTTTTTTTGATATGGAGAGGGGTGGTATCTCCAGATTCCTGATTTTATTTCATTTATTTAACATCTCTCCTTTCAAACTGCAGGTGCTTTTTCACTGCTGAGCATGATGTAATGCAATTGTAACACCAAACTTCAAACGACCCTGCAGTCATCGTGCTCCAGAAACACACACTTCAAAGCTGTCGGCATCTCTTTATATGAGTGTGTGTGAGTTTAAAGCTGGCTAAAAGTTCGTCCCAAAGCATCAGCCAGTACTGATCACAGAATGATCTTATTAAATGGGCATGAACCTCAGAGTGTTTTTAACCCTCACAATTCTCGATCCTGTTGGTGCTGTTTATTGATGTATACAGTCTTAAAATATAGACATTTTAGTTTTTAGTAGAAATAAATACTTTGATCCAAAACTGGAGAAAGCGTCATTAGATATACACACCTTGTTATGAACATCTGTTGTTTATATAGTAAAATGTTTTTGTAGAAATATCAGGAGCACATTTACAGTTTATAAAACACATATTTATATATTTGCTCCTGCAATCTGGAATCTGATTGGTCAGAAGTTGTGGGTTAATTTTCTGTAGCAGTACAGCAGAGCAGGTGCTCCATGCTGTACTTTAGATTCAAGTCAAGTCAAGTCAAGCGGCTTTTATTGTCATTTCAACCATACACAGGTGATACAATATATAGTGAAACGAGACAGCGTTCCTCCAGGACCAAGGTGCTACATATAAGACAACACAGAAGTGTAAAAGTGCGCAACAGAAGACAACATAAAGTGCATGTGAGCAAACATGTGCAAACATAGCAAAGACAATATTATTATTACTACAATGCAAACATTGCAGACAGTGCAGACATAACAAGAAAAGACAGTGCAGCACTGCCGTGCCGCCATCTTGGATCACTACTACTACAAAAGATTAGTGATCTAATCTAAATCTAATAATGAATAGGGGTTGTTGTTTTTTTTAAATCATTGATATGGGGAAAAGTCAGTTTCTGTGAGGAGACGTTTAATGGAAGGAGTCTCTAGTGTCAGCACTTTGTACCTGTCAGAGGTAAAGTGCTACATGTAATTGACAAAGTCCTTGGCTACGTTCGTATTAATGCATTTTAGCTTTAAAATGACATTTTAAAACAAAACTATCTCCATCCAGATGAGAACTTTAGCTCCGTATCAGAAATAATCTGTGTCCGTACTAGCATGTCTGAAAATGCATATCACATGACCATTGATGTACAGTGGGCAATGCGCACACCAGTATGAATAGGAAACAGGTTTACTAGTCTGCAGCTGGTTACCTGGTCACAGATCGCTCAGATAATAGCTGACCTCCTGGGCATGTAGGCAGTTGTAGCATTGTAAAATGCAGAATTTAACTGCTTTGTTAGCAAAGATAACAAACGTTTGTAATTCATTAACCATGCTTCATTCACTACTGGTAAGGCTGCTGCAGTTTGTTTACGTCTGGAAAAGAGTCACGTGATAGTGTGACGAATCAGGGAAGGATATGTTGTGGCTAATAACACCCAATCAGGAAGCGAACATGGATGTCTGCATCATTGTTTCCAAAACTCTACGTTTCTGGCCCTCCACACAAATATGTTTTCAAACTCAAACGTGACCAAAACACAGTGGTATAAGAAGAATAAAACACTTCAACGTGAGTATTATTGGATAATAACCAACTTCGGTGTCCATCACACCACCCTATCACTGATTCTCCTATAACAGCCCACTTAACAGCCATGTTTAATTCTTTCCTTATTGTCCAGTTATTTACTCATATTGGATAGTATGATTGAATTGTTACATCACAGTATCACAAATGAGCATTTAAATGGTTAACTGCATTAACGCCATCAAAATGTCTCCTTAAAATGAATGTTATAGATAGAAAACACTTTATTTAACCAAGTCATCATTCTTTTCATTTTAGTAGCATGCTGGCTCACATGAGTTACTGATTATAGGCATAGTTCCACTATCCAAGCAAGTTAGATATGGTTATGCTTCTCACCAATTCAATTTCATCGTCACTGAAACGATAACGTTCAGCCTGATGCAGTTGGTATGCTGAAAAGACTTTATCTTGAAAATTAATTTGGGTTTATTGGAGTCTTTTTCTGATTTGATTGTGAAAACATGAGACGAGACTTGAAACCGAGCCTCGTTTCAAATAAAATTGAGAGCTGGGAAGCCAGTGAAAGATAGCATTTACTTAGGAGAATATAAAAAAAGGAATGATAAAGCACGTGTTAGCTTTTTGACACAAATTTTCCAGCCATATGGTTGGGTTGACCTTGATTATGTCAGAGCTCTCTCCTGATCTCTCTCTCTCTCGCTCTCTCTCACACACACACAGTACGTGACTACACATCACTTGTATGTGGACAACAGCCTTACATTTCATGTTACAGTAGTCATACACACTGAAGTGTGTCCATAAAAAACTGTTACTATGGTACATTGTATGGTGTACACGACAATGCTGAAAATAAAAAAAAATTTATACATTTTATGACCAGGTCAGGCATATTGTGGTGCTTGCATAAGGCTGAATTAGGGTGACTTACAACCTTTGGCCACTGAGTGGCATCATGTAGATACTTTATGCTGACATAAAACATGGACAGTGTTCATACATGGCCTTCCTGAAAGACAGTCCTGTCACAAAACTGTCTATACTTCCTGCCTGATTTACACAGCAGCCTATGTGAACGTGTGACATTGAAATTTGTATATTGAGTGGGAGCAATTCAGGCACTCAGGTTGTTTTCCTCCTCATTTCCAACATCCCCTTATTGCCGTCTCTTACGATTCGGAAATGTGCATCACCAACATGAAGGCCACTTGCAGTCCAATTGGGACGAGTGTTTAATGGGAAGCAGATCTTTCACTATGAACACATTTGACCTTCGGAGTACAAACAAGCTTCCAGAAATTCATGTTAACATAAACGTAACAGAAACATTTGCTAAGCATTTTCTATAAGCTTTCTCAAGCCCGGCACATTCAAGCCACAAAGTTGAAGGGACAAAAAAACCAACCAAAAGCCACAGTGAAAGTCACACACTTTTTTTTTTGTTAGCAACAAGCTAGCCAACTAAAATGGGTGATCATGAGTTTATAATATTTACTTTCGCAAAACTAGCAAACTGTTTGGCCAATGTTTTAGATTATCCAACTAATGCATCTGTATTGAGTTGATCTAGAGTAAATGCTACTATGAAGTCTTTTAAAGTGAAAGTGAACTGATATTTTATTCACTGTTGATGGTGTGAGCAGCCATGTTGACATGACATCATACGCTGAACTAGGTGTTGAGGAGAACTTCCCCAACTTTCCAAGTAGGAATTCTTGAGTTGAGGCATTTTCTTTGTTTTTTTCCTAGTCAGAGATCACGGTACGAGCTTAAGTAGGAGGCAGGATAATGTCAACAAATCAAATGTTATATCGTAAAATATTAAGTAGGCTTATTTTAGTGATCCTGTTCAGACTTTCTCCGACATTTTGCTTTTTCAAAAGCGCTTTAAAAATGATAATTACATCACACCACGATGCCTTCAGGAGAAGCTCTGCTATTAAACACTATGCTGATGTTAGCTTGATCCTTGCAGACAGTACAGGATCAACTAGCAAACTTTATTAGAGCAGATGAAGTAACGAACTGCACTTTAGATGGTAGCAGGAATTTTCCTAAGGGGAAATGTTGAAAGCAAGTCGGCGAGGGTGTCTTAAATATTGTAATGAAACAGGGCCTGGACTGAAGCAGTTGCAGTCTGAGAAAGAAAAACATTCTTGCGCAAGAGCCATGTGTTGTGAAGTAACTCTGCAGAACAACAGTGCCATCCTGTGGCTGGTTGCGTAACTGTCTGTCTTTAAGTCTCTCTTACTAGGTGCGTTATTTTGCTGTTTCTAATTGAGAGCTTTTAACTGTAGTGTTTATGATCATTATGGATCATTTTAACTGATTCATTTCTTTCACGCAAATGCATTTGGCAAATCCTGTTAGAGAGGAATTAGTACAAGTCAAGGGGTTTTGAAAAGTGCTAGAGGTAGTTCTTTAGTTTAAATTGAGTAGAGATGAGCAAAAACTGTTTGTTTCACAAATCCAATTAGTAGCCTTGCCTTATGAGCAATTTAACTCATACTTAAAACTGCTGTAAGAACACTTTACATTCTGAATGGTAAATTAGATGCTCTGTGATGTTCTTCCTTGACTACTCTAGCCTCTATAACCAGCAGCTAAAAAAAATCAACATGATCCTGTTGTAGTAAGCAATAAAGAAACTACTTTGCCCAGAGGTGCTTCTCTCTGTCCTGTATGGAGTGCACCACAGCATGATGAGCCAGAAGATAGGCCAAGGATTTCTACTGTTATTGAAATTACTGATATTATTAAAGTGACAGTAGAGAGTCGAGAAATCCTAAAGATTTGCACTTTTACCACATGATTATGCCATTAAACCACATGATTACACCTTGAACAAAGCAAGGTATATATTATTCCTCAGCATTTAACCCATCCTGGCAGTGAACACACACAAACAAGTGAGAAGTGCACTGGGCAGCAGTTGGGGGTTAGGTGCCTTGCTCAAGGGTACTTCAGCCATGGATGCAGAAGGGAAGGGAAAGTGCTGTTTATTCACTCCCCCCTCCCACACATTCTTCCTGCCGGTCCAGGGAATCAAACCAGCGACCTTTTGGTCCCAAACCCTCTTCTCTAGCCTTTAGGCCCCGACTTACCCTGGCTTCAGTGCATAACCTCACCAGGCTTGTACAGAAATGCTGCTTTAATCATAACAATTATGATATTCAGACTGATCATCCTTCAACACACTTAGTATTGTTTGACTTGGTATGCACTACAGTATACATCTGTGGAAGACATATGATTAATAATCTCACTATCCAATGTTATCCAGAAGAGGATGGGTTGCTTTTTGAGTCTGCTTCTTTCCGAGGTTTCTTTATTCATGTCTTTTCAGGACGTTTTCCCTCACCACTGTTGTCTCTGGTGAGCTCATTATGGATTTAAATCTAAATCTAAAAGTTGCTTTGCCAATTGTGATAACAGTAATGATGTCCACTGGTAAAAACGCTATACAAGTAAAAATAGAATAGAATTCAATTCAGTTCAATTCATGTCATGTCAAGTCTAGTGGCTCACATTGCCCAAACCATCCTAAAATATGAATGCTTATCTCCTCTGCCTTCATGTTACATTATAATCATGCTATCTGTGTAAGATAAGCTAAGAATAACATACAGCTCATTGATCTGATAATATTGCACGTTAATTCTTCTTACTTAGAAAAGCAATAAGATAAGCTGTAGCTCTCCTTACATGTTTTCTTACAATTGCACTTAGTGTGTATGTGCTTGGAGGGACGGCACTAGGAAGAGGCTTGTGGAGGGTGGATATGTCTGGCTGAGGCTAACGTCTGTTAACATCACTTATACCTGTTTTACTGAAGGATAAAGATACATTTTCTATCCCAGTTTGAATGCAAAAAAAGGACTACTTATGGTCTGAAGCAAACCAGCAGTGTGGCATGGGCATGTAGCCTCCATGAACTGAGAATCTTGGCTACATTGATGATGTGAGAAGGCAGATAAATTCTGAACTGCACACCGCCTTAAAACCCATGGGATGCCATGCTTCACCCAAAACATACTGCTAAAGCAACTGTGGAGTTTTCTGAGCCAAGAAAAGCAGAAGTTCCTCAACTGGCTGAGTCAATATGAAATCCCTTGAGCTGGATTTTGCTTATTTAAGACAAGGCTGAAGGCAAAAACAAGCAGGGACTGAAAATGGCTACAGTGCAGGCCTGGCTAAACATCACCACAGAAGATACCCATGGGTTTGTAGGCATTGCTGGGTAATTAAAACTGAACGACATCTGAAAATGGCTGGTGAAATTTATTGGACTTCTCCAACAAGTTTCTTTTTTTTCTTTTTTTTTAAACTAGAGAATAATTAGAAATTGTTAAAGCAAGGGTTACTTTGCCTCTTGTGAATAAAATGACATCTTTTGAGCAGATATTCTTTTATGCAAATGTACAGCTATGATGCTCAAGATTTCCTCTGGCCTTCTCTGGCCACCCCACTTCAAACTGCCTGGATTCACAGCTATGATTTATGTTTGACAATATCTGTAATATAATATATTATATAATCTAATATTACACCATATATAATATCACACTATAATATAATACAATATTACATGGTTTCCTGGGTCACCCAGAGGAGAATAGGTTCCTTTTTTAGTTTCTTCCTCATGTCATCTTAGAGAGTTTTTTTCTGCTCATTGCTCATTAGGAATAAATAAAAAAAATTCCTATATTTAAAATGTATATCTGAAATGTACATATATCTGTAAAGCTGCTTTGCGGCAGTGTCCATTTAACTATTGATGAACTATTCAAGGTAATGTTTTAAATACTTAAATAAGAAATACTGTGTTCTTTATTTTTGAATATTACAACTCATTTTGCAATTACGGTTTAGATGTTTAGCATACATGGGTTTGGGAGTGTATTCAGCCACTTAGATGGCACTAGTCAAGGAAATGTTATTATAAAACAGCTGAGCACACAAATAGGCAGAGAGCATGCAACAACTCAATCTCCAGACAAACTTCTGGGCTTTGCCTGAGACGTCTGTTGGACACGTTGTGAGGAGAATGTATTTATTTAATAAAAATGTATACTGTATATTGAATATCTGGCAGTATATTTCAGAATTTCAGTGTAGTGTGGTCATGGTCATTAGAGCTGTGTTTGTGAAGGACTGACGGACTTATTTTAATCCACAAAATCTGCGAGCACATGCGCATACTGTCTCACTACGCTTGTGAACATGCAACACACGTCTCACTTCTGTTTTACTTCCATCTCTTTTCATTTGTGTGATTGTTGAAAGCATATTAAAAGTAACAGTATTTCTGAAACGGCTGATCTTCGTTGCTGACGACCTGGCTGCATAAGTGTACACACCCCTTAGCTATTCTTTTTGTTAAAACACCTTTTCGTTATAGGTTTTTTTGTGTGTGTGTGTGTGTGTGTGTTTGAGAAAGGGCTTCTGCCTAGCCACTCGACCCCATAGTTTTAACACCAGAGACTGTCACATACAGGAAGTGACCAGTACTTATGCAGATCCTTTAATATTGCCTTGATCTCTTGGAAGCATCCCTGATAAGTTTCCTTCTTGTCTTTTTGTCAATTTTGGAGGGATCTTCTGTTCTTGATGATGTCACTGTGGTGCCAGATTTTCTTCACCCAGGCCTTCATCCAATCTAATATTCTTTTCTAACCCTTTCTTCATGACTACCTTTGAACAGTGAGATCCCTTACATGCTTTGTAAGCTCTTTGTAAAATCATGGCTTCAGCAGTGAGCAGTCAAACCAGGAAGATGTCAAGAAAATCCCACAGAAACAGCAGCATTTGTGACATTTGTAGGATCGTTACTTTTGAACGTGATTTTGAATGTGATTGGTTAATTTTGCCCCATTATGAAAGGGTGTGCAATGTCTAGTGAAGAGTGTGTGCAAAGTGATGGTGGAAGACTTTTCACCCTCCACACACCACTGAACATTCTCCATGATCCTGAGCCCTCTCTCTCTCTCTCTCTCTCTCTCTCTCTCTCTGTAATATATATATAAGGTAGACATTTTCAATAACATCAAGTTGTGCTTTTTCTTTCAAGCATTACAAACACAAATACAGCATCTTTGTAATCTAATTTTAACAATATTTTTTCATATATATGTATGTGAATGTGGGAGGTAGAGGGGTGGGGGGTGAATATATATGTGTGTGTGATCACATGTTTGCAAATTGGCTTTGCTGCTGACATTCATCTCATGCAAGGCAATGTGAAATTGTAGAATAAGCAAGGACGAAGGAGGGTTGAGAGAGAGAGAGGCAGCACGACAGAAAACAGAGGAGGTGAAGAAGAGGTGGAGGTTGCACTGACTCTGCTGACTCAGGACTATTCAGAAAGGCTTGATTTCCACTCCATATCCGTTGCTGCTTTGTAATTCTAATGAGAGGGGGGAAAGAGTGTCAGAGACAGAGAGAGAGAGGGAGAGAGAGAGATGAGATTAAATATCGACTGACTTCAGGCTGTCCAGTGTAGACAAGCTGCTCACTGACTCATCAACTGTGAAGCTCTGCCAGCTCGCTAAAAACAGAGACGGAGAGGAGGATGAGAACAGAGAGAAGGAGGGAGGGATGGAGGGGAAAGAGAGATCGAAGAGACGGGGAGGGACGTTTAAATATATACAACAGGGGTTGGAAGGGAAGCGATAAATATTATACAGAAGCTTGAGATGAATATGGAGAACAGATTTTTAGGGAATAAAGAGAAAAGCATTGTGAATGCACTACTATTCATTTCCTCTTTCCTTTTTTTTCTTTTACATCCAATTTCCTAGTATTTATTTCAGTTACTATTTTTCTCCTTGATTTCAAATATTCCTTTTAAACTTTCTGGTATCAATGTTACTTTTTCCTTTTTCATTTCTATTCAGTCATGTGTTTGCTTTTGCGGTTTGCCATTTCCTTTTCTAATATTTCATTATACAAAACAAATGGCACAAACGAAACAACACATCTGTAAATTAAAATTGATATTAGAAAATAAATAAGGAGAGGATGCATTGTCAAAATGAAAATGGAAATGGAACCGACATCAAATTGGATAAAAGTACTATTTTAAGAATATCTTATCTGATATAGTAATTAATTTTTGGTGCAAAATATCCCCATGGTAACATACAATATCACAATCAAAACAGATAAAGGACAAAGGAAGGGAGAGGGGGGAAAGGAATAGTTGGAAGAAAAAGATAGCAGCCAACAGAGGAATGTTAGAATGAATGATAAAGATATCTGAGGTATGTTAATGCATGGCACTGTGGAACAGGGAGAGACGTCACTTCTTCACAGCTCCTGGGTCCCTGGTTTGATCCTGAGCTTGAGTGTGGAGTTTTGCATGTTCTCTCTGTGTCTGTGTGAGTTTCATCTAGGTTCTCCAGTTTCCTCTCAGCACCCAAAAACATGTCAGTAAGTGGTTTTACTGTGATAAATTTGTGTCTGGGTATGAATGTGTGTGACTGGTGCCCTGAGATGGACAGGCAGCCCATCCATGGCTCACACCCAGCTTTCCTGAACTAGACTCTGGACGGTGTCCCCGTCTGGTCTCAGAAGATAATGCAGATGAAGTAATCTACAATAATATCAGTGGTGTTTCAGTGCTACTGATCAAAAGGTCACGAGAGCAAATCCCAACATCAACCAAACTGCTCAGCTGAATTCTGTCATGTCAGTCAAAGGAGAAGGGCTTACTCACATTAGGCATAGTTGCCTTGTACCGTGCCCGAGTGCAATTGCTCCGCCTCCCCACTCCTCTCTGGCCTGTGCTTACATCGTTCTGTCTTGACTGTTTTTATATTGTGGCTTATTTAAAGCTGTTTCGGGTGCAGTGACAAACAGCCTTCTCACATGCTGTACAGATTTATCAATTATGCAACATAGCAATTTTCAGTAAGTCGGCTGCATGCATTAGAAGATTTTTAGGGAGGCAGCTGACATTGAGTGAGGAATTTGTTGCTTTACTACAACTCATCAATAAGATGAGAACCAGACCCGTTATTAATGTAGATATTCTCGAATTAACTGAATAGTGTGTGTCATAGAGTTCAAGTTCTGTGCTTGGGCACGATTAGTGATCACACTGATTGCGTACTGTGCACAAACCCAATAAACCGTCTTCCAAGTGGGCCAGGTGAACCAGGCCCGAGCATGGCACGCAGTGTCACTAGTCAAATAAACCATACTCCAGAGGTCAAATGTGCTCTGGCATGGTACAGATCGCCTAGTGCAAGTAGGCGCTATATGTTATGGTATATGTTATGGCATAGTAACATATTGTCTGGGCAATGTGCCAGGTTTTTTGATCACTTATTTGTCCCTAGATTTGGCCTTATTTAGACCCCTCAGTATGGCTCTCCCACAGCTTCTGGTTATGAGTTGAGAGAGCAGGTTGAATCAACTCACCATCAGTGTGTAAAACCTGACTGAGAAGCACGGGTGAGCTGATGTTCCATACAATAACCAATTATTGATCACCACTGTAGCTCCTGACCAATCACAGATCATCACTTTAGCTCCTGACCATTAACTGATCATCACTGTAACTCCTGACCAATCACTGATCACCACTGTAGCTCCTGACCAATCACTGATCACCACTGTAGCTCCTGACCAATCACTGATCACCACTGTAGCTCCTGACCATTAACTGATCATCACTGTAGCTCCTGACCAATCACTGATCACCACTGTAGCTCCTGACCA
>JAQQZR010000017.1:8934853-8947344 GCA_030068235.1 Notoglanidium macrostoma
CTGGGTGACCCGGGGATCGAACCCAGGACCTTCTTGCTGTGAGGCGACAGTGCTAACTACTGCACCACCGTGCCGCCGGTAACATATTCACATTTATATAACCTTACCTAACCCTGTTCCTGGAGATCTACCACCCTGAAGACTTTAGCTCCAACCATAATCATGCCCACCTGACCATCTAATTATCGCCTTATGAAATTCCACCCAAGATTGCGGAGGAGACGAAACCTGCAGGATCTCAAGGAAGTCGGTTGGTGACCATTGGTTTAAAACAAAGGGGTAACAAATGTGAGCCAAATACCAATTTGTTTACTCAGAAATCTAAAAAGCATGTTTATGAGTTCATAGAGACATTAGACCCAGTGAGTGAGCCTTTAACCTCCAGAGCTGTACGTCGTGGTCTGTTGCAGTAACTGTGCAGCTCGTCTTGACCCTGTGCTGAGCTGAACTCCGCCAGCTTCTCTCGCTCCTGCTTGTTACTAGCAAATGTGGCGAGTAGCTCAAAGAAAGAGCGGCGTGGCACTGCAGAGATGTCCAAAATCTCCTGCACCAGGAACCTGACGGAGCACGGCTGAGGGAGACGCACGGGGACAGGAGCTGAGAGAGACGAGACAGAGACGCTGAGACACACAGCCATACCTACTGCTTACACTTTGTGTTGCTGTCGAACGGAAAAGAGACAGATGGCATTCAATTTGAGGATAGAATTGGAGAGACATCTGCTCTCACACACACACACACCTGTGTTGTTATCTGTAGGTGTAAGTACAAAGTAACTGTCAGGGTTGAGTCTCAGAAGCTGGCAAAACCGCTCCACATCTTCTGCAGAATTACACGGCCTCATCATCACCACATCTCCTGCGCTGTACCTGTCTCACACACACAGGTTTTATGAACTGCTATTTCTGGGAGGTTTAATAAGACAGAAATCGTTCATAGTTTAATCATTTATGCCAAAACTGCCTCCAAATTTCCGAATTTTCCCCCAACCCCAAAAATTCCCGTTCACCTCACACAAGGCCGCTTGAAAACATTACTGCCGCTACTACTCACTGGATGTTTGAGCCCGAGATGTCAAACTCGATGTGTCGCACATCCTGGAAATGATCAGGGGCTGTAACTCTCTGATTGGACACCACTCGTGCTGGGAAGGGGTGGGCAGAAGAGGGCGGGGCCTGGCCATCTGCCAGCACGGGCTTCACAACCGGCTTCTCCGTAGCATCATCCAGGAAGTGGAAAACATAACGAGGAGGAAGTCTGCAGGAAACACAGAGTAACTGCTAAATTCTCTCCGGGCTTCATCTCTTTGTCTCCTTTCATTCTTCATCGGACACTCAGGCTACAAAGAATGGGACTTACTACTGCTTACTGATCATTACTGACTCGTCTGTAGTCATCTATACAAGGTTACGAATCACATAATCATTCTATTTTCTGTCCTCAGCTTTTCCAGGTTTCTGCATGCTAGGAAATGAAGCAGAGCAAACTACAAAACAAATGCTAATCCATATACCATCGTGCTAAACTGGCGTCCTCCAGAGAAACATTTAACACAGGTTTGCTTTAAAAGATGAAGCAGACTCACGGATCTTCGTCGCGAAAAGGGCTCAAGTCAGCCGGTGGAGGATAAAGAGCCGGAGCCTTTTGCCAGAACAAATTTAACCAGGGATCGATCACTCCGTCCGGCCTGCAGGACATAAAATTCATCCAGAACTGGTTAGGAATGCCATTTTCTATAATGAATGAGACATTTCTCATTCTATAATGAAAGGACATATTTGCACAAAGGATCTTTAGAGAACAGCACAAAGGCATAGAAGCCTCGACACAAACTCTATGATCATGCGAATTGTATTTGGAAACTAATCACTTCATAATAGACTCTTATGTTTAATGAGGCAATCATCGATCACTGTGTGCAAAATTTGGTGTAATGTTTGTAATGACTGCAGATTATGACCCCAGATCGTGCTGATCGTCCGCCAGGCCAACAGGAAGTAGCGCGTTAGCACCAAGCTGCAGAAGACGCTTATAGAGCTTCTTAGCCACAAAGTTGAACCTTCAATGTACCAGAATCAGAATTAACTTTATGGAAAACAGGTTAAATGCAGATGCTCACACTTTCAAAGTAAGCACACATTAAAGGATTTGCTCATCCATGACCTTTCAATCTTTTTAACATGGTCTAGTGTTTATACTCAATTGTCTATAATCGGTTTTTTTGGGGTTTTTTTTTACAGAAGAGACAGTGAAAATGGTGGAGTGGCTCACTACAGATAAGTGACGAGGTTGAATAGTATTTTTCTGGAACTACAATAGGTTTATTTGGGATTTTAACCAATGTGCATAATACTTTCGCCAAAGAGGTTATGTTTTCGGGGAGGTTTGCTTGTTTGCCTTTAAACAGGATCGTGCAACACATTCTGGCCCGATTCCCATGAAACTTGGTGGCAGGGAGCAGCATGGGCCATTACATTTAGTTTCTAAAAATTGATTTGCTAAAATTGCCAGATTGATTGCCATACACCCAGTAGATGGCAGTAAAGTTCAATAGGGATAAAACACAGCCAGTGTAGAAACACAATGAATCCACGAATTCACGGGTAGCGGGACTCATCTGGGATACGCATGTCGGCACATTATTCTAATCATTTTGGAAATATATCCAGACGTATAAGGTGGTTACAGTTGCAGATCTTGGTTGGCCAAACAAACAAAAAGAAGCATAAGTATTGGCACTCAATATTTCGATCGATATTTGGTAGAACGTCTAGTTTTCTTATACGTCTCCATCAATTCTGCACACCTGGATCCTGGTACTTTTTGCTCAATATTCTTTGTAAAATTGCTCAGGCTCTGTCAGACTGAACTGCATTCATTGGTGAACAACAATTACACTGTAAGTATTGACATATAATCCCAATTAAGTCCATTCCAGTTCCGGGATATAACACTACAAAATATGGGGTGAAAAGTTGTGGTAATACTTATGCAAGGCACTGTAATTTAATGGCAGATCTCACTTCGGATACGAGGAGTCGCCAAGGCCGAGCACTGCGTAGTCCAGGCGACACAGAGATCCTGAGGGTAAGGACTTCCTGAACAGAAAGCGCCAGAAGCTCTGCAAGGAAAAAAAAAAACAGCTTTAACCTGTAGCTCTGATTCTCACGTCTCATATTTGACATATCAGGACTGGAGAAAGTTTTCTAAACCCTGTGTTCCAGTACTGCTCACAACACCTTCTTATTATATTATAAAAGTTTTGTTGTCATGGTTACAATCAGCAACCTGCTTGAAGCATGTGAATATTCTTGTTTACATTTATACACAGCTTTCTCTGCCAGGTTTTTTTTTTGTCGTTGCTCTTTTGAAAAGTAAATCGCAATGCCTTCTGGGTAACCGTTGACACTAAGAGGAATCCCTCTACACTCTTGTGCTAATATACAGTTTAGCTAACATATCAGCACAACCTTTCAGGTTAAAAGTCTGTCAAGTGGTACTGCAACGTAACCCTTATTTATCCCACACGCTTTCCTACCTTCATGTTGTCTGGAGGGTCACCTTGCCCTGTGGTGGAGCAAACAAACACCACAAGAGCCTCGGAGATCAGATTCGCCTGATGAACACACAAAGCATGAGAATCCTTCATGATTCACACATTTTCAACACTGGCACAGAGACATGAGCTGATGAATGTAGATATACACTGCAATACCCATACTGTCATATTCCTGATTTAAAACCTGAATATGTTAATTTTTTATGATGTGCCATTAATTGACACGTCCATACTGACCACATTGTACGTGTCCAGAGCTTGCACACGGACTCCCATCCTCCTCCTCTGTGCCTGACGGCCGATTCTCTCGGCCGTGTCTTGGGCCGTGCCCGTCTGACTCCCGTACAGGAGCAGCAGCGTGTGACTCGACATCCTGTCATCCAACATATTACACAAGAGACCACTTTTAAGACAAAAAAAACAACAACCCATAATGAAGGCTCATGGATTTTGCTGCAAAAAGAAGAAGCAACAGTCGGAGTCTCTGTGACTGATCCTCCAAGATGCTCAGTAAAACGTATAGCTCATTTCCTTATCAAACTGTTCACATTGTACCCAGGACTACTATTTAAGGAAAAGAATCGAAGGGTCATCACACCGAACATCGACTTTGTTTTGTTTATTACTGTTTACATATTTTCAACTCATCTCTACTTCACAGCTTTCCTTTGCATGTGCTTAAGGCTTCTGTACACAATCTTTACCCACAGACAGCTATTTAGCTTCCTCAGTAAATACAGTCTATGCAGTCTTTAAAAATTATTGATCATACTTCTATAAAGAAGAGTTTTTCCTTATTATTACATTTTGAAAATGGAGCAGGTCAAAATAAAGGCTTGGGAATTTCTTACTAACTTTAAATTATTTGATATTTATTTCTCTGATGAACTTCAGTGACCTCTGTGACTGCTGGGTTTGTTGTTGTATCTTAAAACCACATGCACGCACGCGCGCACACACACACGCGCGCACGCACACATTGTAACAGTAACTGAGGAAGTGTATGTGACAGTCAGCACGTTCTTTTGTAATCTGATCAGTAGGCTATTGTTGTATATTTTTTGTGAAAAAAACACAATGAAATGTCATTAACTGAATAATATAAGGAAAGACACTTACCTTGTATAAAACACACATAAACGCTTCAGATGTTTCCCATAAACCGTAAAGTAACTAAGCGATTAAACACCACCGCACTACTGACTCTCTCCCAGTCACCGGCACTGCAGCACACGTCATTTTCTCCTACCCGTATTCCGACGAACCCCGCCTCCTATGCCATGATTGGCTGAGAGTTCATCTTCAGTGTCCAATCGGAGGACCTGTTATCGATATAAATAAAATAAAAAAAAAGATTTTCATAATTATACACAATAAATAAAAACATGTAAAAATAGTCCTATTATGAAAATATAAAAATATATTTTTTGAATTCTTTAATGAACACGCACTAATTTTTTTTGTTTGTTTATTTTTCCTGGGATTAATAAAGAAACGTTCCACCAATTTTCTAGAATCCAGTTTTCATCTCCTTGCCTTTATTTACTAAATGCTAATACACTTCCTTGCTTTATTAATTTGTGAAAACATATGTTAGGAGCATGAACTACTGGCCAATCCGACACAGGAGGTGGGTTTTGTGAGAATGCGGGTGCGAAGAGAACAAAAACGCGTATGGGACGCGGCGCTGTTTGACCCGGAAGTGATTATACGCTGTTGGCAGCTGGGATTTCATTTTAAAAATGGCGACCGACAAAGGTTATGTGTTTATATGTGTCGGCTTGATCATAACGTTACTTTCTTCACCAAGTTGCTCTCGGCTCCATCACCTGGAGCTTAAGGTGAGTTCCTGGTGATTAACGGATGAATGATTTGTGTGAGGTGCAGCGTGATGTTTGTGAAGCTCAGCAGTGCTGCAGTTCCTCACTGATCTGGGGATTAAATGTGTGTATAAAGTGTGATGCTGGATGGATTTGTCGCAGTGATCCTGAGGTTCTGTGAGCTGACGTGTTCAGCTCCTGGGTTAATGTCGTGTTGTTTGGTCAGTCAGTGATGCTGATTTGTATAGGTGAGTGCTATTGGTATTGTCAGTGAACCACTTCCTCTTTCCTCAGGATGATGTGCGTCAGAGGGTTCACCTCAACACGTTCGGCTTTTATAAAAACGGCTACATGAGAGTGAAGATGAACAGCCTGAGTGTGAGTGGAGCTCCAGGTGACAACATCGACGGCTCTACAGTAAGAGACTGATTCACACTTAATGTCACATGTTTCCGTCTCCCGATACATCCAAACTCCCTGGATCTCTCTGTGAGACTCTGCCTTAAAGCACGTTCACCTTACGGCGAGCACGCTCCGGGTTCGATCCCAGGCTCAACTGTGGTCTTTTTGAGTGGAGTTGCATGTTCTCCTGTTTCCTCCAGGTGCTCCGGTTTCTTCCCACAGCAGAAAGACATGCAGATTAGGTTAACTGGCTACTCTAAATTGCTCGTAAGTGTGCATGTGTGTGAACGCTTGCTCATCTCTGAGCAATCTGCCCAGGGTGAGCCCTGCCCCTCTCACAAAGTCGTCTGAGATGAGCTCCAGCTTCCCAGCTATCCTCAACGGATCCAATGTATATATAAAATGGATGGATATTTGTTGAAGTTCTTGTGGTTAATGTGTGTGTGTGTGTGTGTGTGTGTGTGTGTGTGTGTGTGTGTGTGTGTGTTTTGTCCACACATCATTCTTAATATGCCATCACTGAGACCTCATGATGATAAATCCTAATAATAATAAATCATAACTCCTATCCTGTCTAATATCACAAGCCGTCATGAGCAATGTTTTTTGACCACAACTTACTGCACTGTAAATGTTATCAGATGCATTGATGCCGCTCACTGTTCTCGCGTCTTTGTCACAGATCGGTTTCAGTTTGGATCGCACAAGCAGTAATGGCTTCTCTACTTACTTGGTAAGGAACAGCCTTCTCTCTCATCTCAGCTCTGATTACTAGCGCTGGTGTGTAACTGCGGGCGGAACGACGAGGCTGTATGTGATGAATGAGTGTCAGTGTTTGATCAGGGAACTGTTTAAATGTGCTGTGCGCAGGACGACGGCTTGGACTACTGCGTGCTGAAAAAGGTGCCCAGTAGTGATTTTGCAGTGGTTCTGCTCCTGCTGGACTTCAGACACCACCTGTAAGTTAAAATCCTCAATCGCCTTTATCGAGTAGATTAAGCGCGGTTTGATTTAATGCGGTCTTGATCTCTTCACAACAAGGACTTAAGAAGTCAAGACCTGCCCGATGGCCGACGTTTGCTTCTTTAGTCTTTCACCCTGCAGTGTGAAAGTGAGGAATGTGTGTAGAATTCGGTTTAGCATCTTTCCTCAAACCAAATGTTTGTCCCGTTTCTGAGACGGATCTGTTTCTGCGCTTTCTGAAACGGAATAAGGGCATCTTGAACAGGTGCAGCTCCACGTCGGGCTTTAGCACTCTGAGCGAGTGTCCGAGCCGGGTAGGTCATGTGACCTTTCCCAGATGAGTGGAGGTTATTAGAATAGCGGACGTGGAATAAACCTGGAATAGGATGTTCAATGAGCACGTATAAATGTGATGCTCAGATGTATGCAAACTTTTGGCCACGTAGTATCCGTAAAGAGAATAACACTAAGCTGGAAGGGTTACGCTTCTGTTACTTTACATCGTCATCGCTCCAGTGCAAAACTAAAGAAGCAAACACCTGTAGCGGCGTCAGAAATCCGAGTAGAATTGTGCGACTTGCCTTTATGACCGATCTGTTCCTTTCAGCTTGAGGAACATTCTGTGTACATCTGTGCTGAATTTCTTTACATATTTATTTATATTTTTTACACATTACAGTGTGAGGATGAAGACGTCTGCGGAGGAGGGAATGTTTCCACACATCGGTTACGTGGTGCCGGAGACTGCCGCGGATGAAGCGAAAGCGAGACCTGCCGGTACAGCCGCAGCTTCTGACCATGTTCGGTTCATCCAGTTACAGTCAGGATTACAGGTTATCAGAGCGATTAAGACTCGGCTCACAGCAAGAAGGCTCTGGGTTCGAGCCTCGCCTCTGACTGGGGCATTTCAGTGTGGAGTTTGCATGTTCTCTTCGTGCCTGCGCCGGCTTCCTCATCCTCCAGTTCAAATACGTGCAGATCAGGTCCGTTAGCGACGCTCCGGTTTTGTCCACGCGAATGTGATTTTAGCTTTATAATGCATTCATCTTCATTTACGCCTGGCGTTCGTACCCCAGAGTTTCCGAGCTGCTAAAACGGAGCGTTTTGGAAAGCCTGCTGGGCCCGTTTTTAGTGTGGACGAGGGGAAACGGAGGCTTTCGGAAACGCTGCCGCTGAACACTGACACGTCCGGATTGGGCTTCATCGGTCACGACAGTCAGTCCTTCCATGATTCGTCACACTCCCATCACGTGACCCTTTTTCTGGTAGTAAACAAGTTGTAGATGACGATCTGCTTCCTGTTTATGCCGACACGTCCATGTTTATTGTACAGGAATGGTCTGTTTTTTTTTTGAGGTCCGAACAACATGTAGGCTTTTAAGCAAACAATCCCAAGCCGATCCAGAGCACTGGGTTATTGTCACCGGGTCATTGTTTCGAGTTCTCAACTTGTTCCTATTTCCAATCGCTTTGTGTTTTCTGTGTCATTTCCAGCCGAGCCTAAATCCAAGCGGGACGTGACCGAGGTAGGAATATTCACCTGCCGCTCTTTTCATTCTTTTGGGGTTTGAGCTGGAATATCGAATTGACTTTCGTTTCGTTTCTTGCAGAATAAGGCTGATGTCTCGTATCCCCTGCAGAGCAAAGGCAATAAGTACTCCTTTCAGGTGGGTCCTTAAGTCGTGCTGCGTTAATGTTGGCTTCAGTGAGATATCAGATGTGTTTGAGGCTACACAAGCAGCAAGACCCTTTTTAAAAAAAAATTTTTATTTTATTTTTTTTTATTTTTCTTTTTTTTTCTTTTTTTAAAAGACCATCACTGCTGTTTTACAAAGATTAGTACCTTAGCAATGTGATTTGCAGCAGGAGAATGTGGGCATCGGTTTAGGGAAAGTCTTGCATTTCCTGTACTCATCTGGGGATGTTAGTTTTATAGGTTCAGTGCAAAAGTAAAAGTAACTCACTATAGCCTTCTCTGAAATTACTGATAAATGCTCTTGTTCTGTGGATATGTTGGATTAAATTCTGCAGTGTGACACACACACACACACACACACACACACACACAGGAAAGAGGGTAATGCCAAAAACCCCTGACTCAGCAGAAAGCCAGGCTCTCTGCTGTTAAGAACAATCGATTTGCTTCAACACCTGAACTCTATTGATCGGCTTCTGCTTTTTCAGTTTTACTTCAACGTGACGACGGAGGAGCAGCAAGGCCTCTACAACTTCTACTTCCACAACTGCTTCTCCTCCGCTGCTGCCAACCGGGACGTGTCTTTCCTGAACGCGCTCACTTTCAGCATCGACGTGAGCCAAACCTTTTTATGAATGAATTTATGTAGGTTAGTCTGAATCCCAGAATATAACTGTAACGCTTCAGGTTACGGCTGTGCCCGCGACCGCACAAAACCGTATAGAAAGTGTCCTCTCTGTCAACAACGCAACTAGGAAGAGTGTCGATCCTGCAGCGTTCACACTTGGCCTGTCCATCTGCTTCCGTTCCGATCAGTCTCCGTTACGCACCTCACATCTATAGGAGAAACGAGGGAGACACGGTGCTTCTGGTTCTGCAACAAAATATAGCATAAATCTCGTTCCAGAGAAAATCCCAGGTGAGTTTGGTCAGGAATCGTGCAGCCCTGTGTGTAACGATACGCTGGTGCTCCAGTGCACCGCTATAAGGAAATCAATCGTTTAGCTAATGTTCCCAGATCAAAGCGTATTTTGAGATAAGCTGTAAGGTTAACTATATAATAACTATCCAAATATAGTTCATCATCAGTGCGGGTTGGTTGACACCAGGAGTGTTGAATAAATGGCCAATGGGCCCAATAAAATGAATTTTCGAGCCCGTGCTTGAAATAAAAATCATCTTGTGGACTAAACTGTTTTCCAAAAAGCGATTGTTATTCCAATAGCAGGCAAAGTAGAGCAATGAACTTAAGGTCATGAATTCAGCTACTGAAGAATCATCAAGCTATGAAGTTGTTGACGTAAACATGGATTCATTTAAGGTTTTATGTAATCCCGATTTCGCAAGTCCATTTGACATTGGACCCAGTGTAATGTGGTCCGTTACCTGAAGTGCGTTCGACACCTGATATTTATATTTGACTGTGTATATAACCATTTTATTTGCTGTTTGGGCAAAATCTCATTCCATCTGTCTGTCCATCCATCTTTATTATTCACTTAATGAATTACGAATTTACTTAATGTGTCTTTACTGTTGCCCGAGACTGATCAGTGATTGGTGAAGGCTTCAAGCTGCGGTACACGCATCAGTAATTGATAAAGCATTTCTGAGTTCTAGTCGCTTTCACACGTATGCGCCGTTACTTCCCGCCACCGCGGCGAAACTCGAACCAGAAGGTTCAGTTTGTGACGCTTCCCCTGACCTGACGTGAACCCCGAAGCAAGGACCGTTTCTCCGAACCACATCCGAGCGAACCGAAGTGCAAGTGGGAAAACGTTCAAATCACGTTTGGTTCTGAAAGTGAATCGTCACTCTAGCACTCTGACGGCGAACTGTCGAATTGGTCTGATTTTAGATCGACATCGAGGAGAAGAATCCGGACAGCTTCCTGTCTGCTGGAGAGATTCCTCTGCCCAAACTCTACATCGGCATGTCCGTGTTCTTCCTTCTCATCGGGACTCTCTGGGTGCATGTTCTCCGCACACGCAGGTACGGCGACCGCAGCTGCTGTCGCACACAAACAAGCAGGAGTGCAGATGTTTTGCTACAACACTGAATTACAGTAATGCACCGTTTCCTCCTTTCTTTTCTTTACAGAGCCGACGTGTATAAAATCCACTGGCTCATGGCAGCTCTTCCGTTCACCAAGTCTCTCTCGCTCATTTTCCATGCTGTGAGCATATGGTTCTGGTTATTCAGTTATGATTTCTGTGGTTGTGCTAATTAAGTGTGGACGATCTGGAGCTGTGGAACTGTAATTGAGATTTTATTCTTTCTGAAATCCCCTCAGTGGTGTTCTTACCATATCAGAAATCATTTAATTTCTTTTAAAGTTGTTCTGAATTTCTCCTTTTTTTTTTTTTTTTTTTTTAAAGTGTAGTAAGAGTAAAAAGTGCTGTAAGAAGGCTAATTGATCCACGTTAGCCGAGTTCACCGTGTGTGAAAAGTAGCAGCGGTGAACTAGAACTCGTACTTTGTAAGCGTTTCACAGGTTTATGAATAGATCGCGCGATGCTTTGCAGATCGATTACTACTACATCTCCAACCAAGGCTTTCCTATCGAAGGCTGGGCCGTGGTCTACTACATCATGCACCTGTGAGTTACGTAGAACTGACCATGAAGCAGTGTGTGTGTTTCCATAATTAAAAATAACTGTTTGATCATAGGGCATATTTTGAAGCTGTTTTCTCTGCAGGCTGAAGGGGGCGCTGCTGTTCATCACCATAGCTTTGATAGGGACTGGCTGGGCCTTCGTCAAACACATCCTCTCAGACAAGGACAAAAAGATCTTCATGATCGTCATCCCCTTACAGGTACACGTACTGTTTTGGAAGGCTTTCTGTTTTTCAGTTTCAGCATCAAAAGTAAAACGCAGATGGACGCAGTCGGGTGGCGTTTAGCCCTGAGACTATGTCCGGCCCATTATCGTCTTGTTCATTATAGCGTATTCGGATCCCTTCTGGTTTTGCAGATTTGATTGTGTTTAAAAGGATTAGTTCACTTAATCTACACAAAGAAATACAAACTAACAAATTTAAAAATCAAACTCTCCTTTAGATCATTGTTCCGATAGTTTGTAGAAGAAACTGCGGCTTTGAATCTTTTTTTTTTTTGGGGAAATCTTCCAAAGTTTCGCATGCCAAGATTTGGGCGGTGTCTCCCATTCTTCCTGGCAGATCCTCTAAAGCTCAATCCGATTGGATGGAAAGCGTCTGTGAGCTGCCATCTTCAGTTCTCTCCTCAGATGTTCTGGCCTTGTCCTGTCAAGGGCATTCAGAGACTTGTCCTGTAGTAGCAGTTCCAGCATTGTCTTCACTGTATGCTTTGGTTCACTGTTGTGCAAAAAGGTGAACCTTCGCCTCAGTCTGAAGTTTGCGTGCACTCCGGGCAGGTTTTTTCCAGCACCTGCATTCATCCTTGCCCCAAGTCTTCCCATCCCTGCTGCTGAGGAGCACCGCGTAACATGATGCTGCCACCACCATGCTTCATCCTAGGGATGGTATTGGCAATCTGATGCACAGTGCCTGATTTTGACAGATGTAGGAGCTTGACGCACTTTAAAATTTTTGTTTTGAGACTAGAAAGGATTTTTCCTCATGTGCTCAGAGTCCTTGAAGTGCCTACCATACGCCTTTTCCTCAGCAGCACCTTCCTTCTAACCACTTACCATTAAAGTCTTGCTTGATTTAGTATTTCTGAGATGGTAATCCTTGTTGCAGCTCCTTCCGTCTCTGCTGAGGACTTCTGATGCGCTATTATAGTGGCCATTGGTTCCTTGGTCTAATCAAGGCACGTCTGATTGGTTTTTGGTCCGACATTCATTGTGAGACCTTATACACACAGGTGTGTATCCTGCCTTGTATTCCAGTCAGTTGAATTTGCCAGAAATAGACCAATAATGGTGGTGCAGTGGTTAGCACTGTCGCCTCACAGGAAGAAGGTCCTGGGTTCGATCCCCGGGTCACCCGGCGTGCCTTTCTGTGTGGAGTTTGCATGTTCTCCCCGTGCATGCGTGGGTTTCCTCCGGGTGTTCCGGTTTCCTCCCAC
>JAQQZR010000017.1:8964484-8981172 GCA_030068235.1 Notoglanidium macrostoma
AAGATGCTGGGATTGGCTCCAGCTTCCCCGCGACCCAGACGGATAAAGCGGTATAGATAATGGATGGATGGATGTTTTACAGCCTCCAGGTGTGACTTCATCAATGAGTAAATGTGCTTATATTGCCAATGGTATCAGATCTGATAATGAAGACGTATTTATCAGTGGCAGTTCCATACGTGTTGACAAAGGCGTCTTCCCAGCAACGGGAACTCAATTTGCTAGTACTAGAAAATGAGTCGAAATGAAAGTGGAATTTTCATAATGCCCGAGTTTCCGCACACAAATAAGAATCTCGGTGTTTAATTTTTAACGGAAGGCAGCAAATGCATATTTCTTGTGCCTACTACTTCCTCATTTTAGCGAGTTATAAAAGCTACGCCGATCTGAGCATGGTACTGCAACATGAAGAAGCACTTTTCTTTTCCTGTAACATTTCCTCACAACAGAAGTAGGCAGAGGAGTAATCCAGACTGGTGGTTCTTTTATAAACATGACCTCACCTCTACCAAATATAGCCCTGCCTAACTGGAGCACGCCAGGAGAAAACTCCGAAAGCTCTTAACTGGAGGATTCGCAGAAGTGATGTATGACCGTAGTATGTTGAAATGGAAATGCATGTTGTGCATATGGGCATTGAGAATGTAAAGAAGATGAATAAATCAACTACAGGCCTGTTGGGTTCTTCTCATTTCTTTAATAGTTTCCTTGTTTCATATCCCTGCATCCCTTTTTTGCTTCTTAGCTGCTCGCTCTGACGATCCAGGATTCACTGCCAAATGTATGTGCGGAATGAGACGCTCTTGCTCAAAACCAGCAATCTAATTTATTAATGATTGCACAGCTGTATCGATTGCTCCATGGCGTAATGAATCGCAGTGGGATTGCGCACTGAATTAATAAAATTTAAATCAATTAGAAAATGATTTGCACGTATGAAGGATGACTTTAGCCTGTAGAATATTCTACTCGGTCCTCATATGGAGACTCCTCTGGGCATGCGGTTTGGAAATTAGAGAACATTTGTAATATTCCACATGTAAAAGTGCATCATAGTGGTATAACTGTACAGACAAGCTACACCTTATGAAGAATTACAGCCAGTACACCAGATCAAGCTACACCGACACCTACTACTGAATACCCTTGTTCGCAGACCTAAATCTTGTGATGCGTATTGTGTTTTTGGCACATCCTCCAACCCGAATTCAATCAGTGGTTTTCATATGCACACATTCCTTTTTATGTATTGGTGAGTACAAAATGAAATTTTTTTTTTTTTAGTGCGAAATGAAATCTCGTAATAATAAAACAATTTGGAGCATTTGTTTTTGATGGATAGTTTATACCACCGCTAGATGCCACGCTTTACGGTAAGCAGCTGTGCGTCCTCCCTCATCCTTGATTTCAATGAGCTCATTTAAATAATTGATGCATCCTTAACGATGGAGGACTTTGATCGATTTCCAGGTCGCCCGCTAAAGGACATAGAATTGAGGAGACATCTATTAAAGTATTGAGATGAAGCCAGAAACGTGGTCTTGCCTGAAAATTAAGACCACACGCTACTGCAATATTTCTCTGCATTCTGCTTCAGTTTAAAACTGTTAGGATGGAAAATGATGGATGGAGCTCGTAGTCATGCAGAACGTTTCAAACTTAACAGTGGACGGATGAAGGATTAATGGATGGAGGGTTGGATGGATTAATTGTTAGATTAATTGATGGATGGATGAATTAATGGATGATGGATTAACTGTTATATTAATGGATGATGGATGGATTAATTGATGCCTGATGGATTAATTGATAGATTACTGGATGATGGATGGTTGGATGATCGGTGGATGGATTAATGGATGATTGATGGATTAATGGATGGATGAATTAATGGATGATGGATTAACTGTTATATTAATTGATGCCTGATGGATTAATTGATAGATTACTGGAGGATGGATGGATGGATGGATGGTAGAATGATCAGTGGATGGATTAATGGATGATGGGAAGGGTTAATTAATGGATGATAGATTAACTGTTAGATTAATGGATGATGGATGGATTAATTGATGGATGATGGATTAATGGATGATGGATGGATTAATTGATGGATGATGGAATAATGGATGATGGATGGTTTAATTGATGGATTAATGGATGATGGATTAATTGTTATATTAATGGATGATGGCTGGATTAATTGATGCCTGACGGATTAATTGATAGATTACTGGATGATGGATGGATGAATGGATGGATGGATATAGGAGAAGTGAGAGAACCTTTGGGTTATGTTAAGATTGTGACATAATGTGTCTTCATGTTGCTCTTCACAGCTACTGGATGAACTGGCCACTCTGACCTTCTTCGTCCTGACAGGCCACAAGTTCCGACCAGCTTCTTCCAATCCTTACCTGCTGCTGTCTGTGGAGGACGAGGAGGACATGGAGATGGACGATGTGTAAGATCTTTACACGAACACCCAAAAAATGTACTCGTGCTGTATACTGTAAATAGATACACAGTAGAGACAGAAGCCCTGCTCGTTGCCCCTCTCGTGTAAAGGCATCGCCAGTGTATCGTTTCTTCATCTCTGTCTCCTCCCTGCATCTCTTAAAGGAAAAAAAAAACTGTTCACTTTCCTCCAGCAGGGCCTTTCTGCTTTTTTTGTCCTTCAGTCCCAGCCAGAAATAGCTTAGCAACATGTGTCCTTGTTCTTCACCTGTGCCATTTTCCTCCCTACGTTTCTCCACTCTTTCTCTCGCACACCTCAGGGTGAGTCCTTCCCCAAGTCCTTCACCTCAATCTGAATAGCGCAGTGGGCGAGCTCGTGCCTAATTTTTTATTTTTTTTTTTTTGTGGATGGGAAGTGGGCTAGAGGGCAGGTGTGCAAATTGTGCCCATTGAGTCATAAAAAGAACAGAGAAGATGGGTGACGGGGAAACATGGGCCAAAAATAGATTCTATTAAAACGTACATTTGGAAAGGAATCCTCTTTTTCTCCCCAGCATGGTTGGCGAGAACTGGTTCTGAATTCCGGCTCTATTATGGGTGCGGGGTCTGTTAGTATGGTTTTGGAGCCTCAGGTTATCAGGCTAGATTTCATTTCAGAACGTTCCCTTGCTCTTGCCAGGAAGCTGACATGACCCAGCTACTCAAGTAGGTGCCATGTGGCCTGGGTTTTTTTTTTTTTTTTTTTTCTTTTTTTTTTTCTTTTTTTTTTTTCCTCCCCCGGCCTCTCCTGCTCCCAGGAGAAGGAGTTGCAGGTGCTGCTGGTGTTGGAGGATCAGCTGGCCCTTAGATGAATACACCACCTCTCTCCTGTTCATTACGGCCCAGGCTGGCTCCATGCCACTCCAGCTGTGTATTTTATGCAGAGTGGTTATAAGATTTAATTCTGTTATGTGGTAGGCAGTGATGGACGCAGTAGTATAGCCAGGAATTAATTTCAGGGGGATGATGTACAAAATACTATCACCGTGTGATCTGTTCAATTATATTGAGAAGTCCGGTTCATCGTTTAAGGTACAGTCTACTGTCAGTCAATCTCACCATATTATTAACATATATGTAAAATGCATGTATGATGGTTCCACTAAAATCAGATGCTTGTATAATGATCTTTGAGAAGTGCGTTTTATCTTTATCCTCGTCCTGCAGTAAGCATCCTGTACTTCACAGGCTGTCACCTCCATTTCCCTGAGTACAGCTAGCTGGCTCTCAAGCAGAAACAGGACAAATCCTGTTCCTCACCAGCACAGCTGGCAGCCAATAAAATGTGATTTAAACAAAAGTAAAAGACATGTTTATTTGACGTTTGGGACAGTTAAAGATGGAATCACTGATGACTCTCGGGCTCAGTCCTCTGTATTCAGGCTTTTACGAACATTTATAGCAGCTACTTCTGTAAGCTTAGACTGGAGGGTCTGTCTGCAGTCTATCTCGCATCAGACAAGACACACCCACTTCAATACAAGACACATCCCCTGAGACAACGCATGTTAACACCCAGAAGATCCTAATCCAATTCCTTAACACAAAACCGAACCCTAATCCTAACCTTAACCTGAGGTCTAATAAGGATGCGTAGCGTGCATGATGGCGGCTCCGCGAAGTGGGTGTGTCCTGTAAGTATTGTGCGTCTGCAGTAAGACCTACTTTTCTAAAAAAAAGAGTGGACGTAGCCACACCATGGAGTTTGAATGGAGAGAGTTGAAGCTACTTTCTGGTGAGCCTCTTGCGGACAGTTTGTCCACTACGCAGCCTAAAAACTCAATTTTGATGATGTAAGGCAGTGTAAAGCGACAGGTAGCTGCCTCACTCTCTAGTAACAGCGCCCCAAAATATTTCTTCTGTCTCACTTCCTTAGAATATAATAACACCGTCACACAACATACACATCACAGCCAGGAAAAGTGCGCAGCTTGAGATCGGGTCTGTCAGAGCTATGACTGAGCTCCGAGCTTCCTGCTACACTCCAAAATGCTGAAACTGCTATGAATACCCGTATGGCTCAAACCTACCGCATGTACAAACACGTACAGTTTCTCATTATAACTAGAAGTAACGCACACCAAGTACAAGCTACAAGATGGAGATAAAAAGTCTACACACCCCTGCAAGTTTTTGTGAAGTGAAGGAACGAAACTAGGATAAATCATGTCGGAGCTTTTCCGCCCTTTTAATGTGAAGTTCTGTACACGTATACAAATATAGCGGAAAAACCCTTTTAGGGGGAAAAAAGAAAAATAAACTAACAGTAAGCTAATTGCACACTCCTGAACTAATACTTTGTTGAAGCACCTTTGTCTTTATTACACCGCTCAGCCTTTTTTAGTAGGAGATTATCCACATGGCACATCTTGACTTGGCAATTTCCTCCCACACTTTCTTCAAAAACATTCCGAAGCCATCAAATTGCGAGGGCATTTCCTGTATACAGCCTTGAAAACAGATTTTCAGTTGGACTGAAAATTCAAAAACCTTGACGTCCTTTTGGTTAAGCCATCCCATTGTTGATTTTGAAGGATGGTCACTGTTGTGCTGAAAGGTCCTTTGCATCTTCAGCTTACTAGCAGATGCCTACATGTTTTACACTAAAATTAACTGGTATTTGTAGCTTTTCATGCTTCCAACCAACTTGAAAAAAGCCCCAGTTCTGGCAGAAGAGAAGCAGCCCTAAAGCCTGATGCTGCCACCACCAAACGGTGTTCTTTTGGTGATGTACTTTTTTTTTTTTTTTTTTGTGCCAAACGTATCTGGAATACCTTTTGGAATTGTTTCCATCAGACTACGACACATTTTGCCACGTCTTTAAGGGCGATTTAGTCAGACTTGGATGTTGTTTGTGAGAAAGGGCTTCTGCCTATCCACCCTGCCCCATAGCCCAGACATGAAAACAAGAGACCGTTTCACATGCAGAGAGTAATCAGTACTTGGCAGATGTTCCTGCAGCTCCTTTAATGTTGCCGTAGGTCTCCTGGCAGCTTGTTCTTTTGTAAGATGTTGGAGGGACGTCCTGTTCTCAGTGGCCTCACTGTGGTGCTCCGTTTTCTCCACCTTCAGTCTTCCTTGGTGCATCTAATGTCTCGGACATTCTTTTATACCCCCCTGCTGGTTGATATCTTTCAACAAGTGAGATCGAATACAGGCGTTAGACGTCTTTTTTGCCGGGCAAACCAAGAAAATCCTACAGAAACCGCTCTTAGTAGTGAGGCAACTCATTAATGTGCTTATTCAAATTTTGCTATTGTTTCTATAGTAATATCCAGTACAGGAACATGTTCAGCAAATGCTCTATATAAACTGAGAACAAAATGTGTAATGGCTGACGTTTGCTGTAAAACCAGTTCTAAGCTGAAAAGCTGCAACGCAAGAGGCTAGTGAGGGAAATGACTATCTCGAACTGTTCTAAGCAATAACGGGAACTAACGTGCTTCATGGATATTAAAAGTGACTGTAAATGGTTAAAAATGTATGACATGTCATTCTTAGATAAATTAAAACGGACTCAACTTACCGCGAGGAATAAAAACACTTCGGGCATATGATTGCTTGATTATTTAGTCTAATGTGACCATGTTCTTAATACCCAGTACCTGAGTGCCAAGACGAGAAGAGGCAGAGATCTGGACAATCTATTGATATTTCCACAGTCTGGAAGGAGTGATTATAATTGCGAGCAGGACTGGCATCATTTGTTCTTGCACAGCAATTCATTTCAGTTTTAAAGGTTTTAGGGTGAGTGTAGCCTCTAAAGAATGTCGGCGAGTTTTAGGTACTAAATATTAAGGAACTTAACTTACTTAATAAGCCCTTAACTTAATAAGCCATTTTCCAAGGATGGAGTCAAGACGTACATCTTCCCAGCAACGGAAACAACTCAACATTGTGGTTTCTAGTAAGAGCTTGAGTGTGTGGTAAAGAGCACTATGTGGAATTGAGACCTGAGCTAATTCTTACTCCTTCGTAAGGGTACGTAGTGTCAGGTACTTCCTGTATAGCACCGCCCACCTCAAGCTGGTGGGAAAATATCTCTCAGCTGGATTTATTCTTTTGCACTTTGTAAATTCAGCATGGTATCTGTTCTCTCCACAGGGTAACTACATCTACAGCCATGGGGGAGGGCATGAAAAAGGTGAAGGTGTCAAATGGCCCATCAGAGGAGCGGGAGAGCATGGCGTGATGAGAAATGTAATTCCTCAGGGATGTATCTGGACTTCATGGCTAGTTACGACATAGCAGGCATTGTAACCCTCACGTATGGAGGACCTGGTGAAAATTCCCACTGGATGCGCTCATGCTGGGACGTGGTGTAATATCTCTCTCTGTAAATGTTCTACAGGCAGTATACAGACTCACTAACCTCCCTTTCTCAGTAGTTCTAATGGAAATGCTTGGTGCGGTGACTCGTCTTCAGTTGATGCAGGTTGTTTGGCTTTCATTTATTTATCGTTGTTATTTATTTATTTATTTTTATTATTGACGATCTCTTTATGCCATTTTTTTTTTTTTTTTTTTCTGGCGCTTCAGCCAACACACTCCAAGCTAATTCACAAGTCACTGTAGTGTCACTATGCAGATTCGTCCGTACTCCAGACTTACAAATTTGAGTTTATTTACTTTTCGCATCAAAGCTAGGCTGTATTTCCTGTATAAATGTACAGATCTGAGACAATTGTACAGGCACAAGATTTCCTAGCTTAAAGGATGAACCTTGACTTTGTCATGTTTTCAGTGGCAGTTATTATTTTTATTTGGGAATTAATAATGTTAGATTGGGGAATCTAAGCGTTTCCTATGTGGATGTTTACCATGAACGCACTGGGCTGTATGATTCAAGAGCATCAATAATTTTAATATTTGAAATCAATCAATGAATTTTACGTCATCGTTAGTGTCCGTTACGCAAGGGATTTATTTTAATGCGTAAATATTTAGCTTCTTTTCAGAAACCTGATGTGGTGAGATATTCTCAGTATTAAATTGTGCAATGGTTTGATTTCTGTTGGATTGTGTCTACTTTACTCTATTTGTTGATTTTGTCTGAAATCGAAAGATAAATGGACATTTTTTCCAATCTGCGTGACGGCGAGCAGATATCAGGGACAAAAGTCTAATCAATCAGTCGTCTCTGCTGACTTTCTAAAACTCGGAGTAGTCATTATATTCATTTTCATGCCACGTGGAAATGATTCTGGATGACGCAAATGGACACTCTTGGTCTCCCACATAAGATGTTTTTATAGCACCTTATTCCCTGTGCTTGTGTTCATATGGAATATCACTGCTAATTCATACTATATTGAAGGTTTTAAGAGAAAATGCATCCGAATTCTTCGGCATAACAATGAAGGGCCGATGCATAATTCAGTCTGCTTTTGCAAGACATTTTGTTGAACAATTGTTGGTGTGTATTTAAATTTATTACCATTTGCTTTTAGCTGCTACATTCCAAATGTGACAAATCCACAGGTCAGCTTTTCTCATTGCCTATGATGATCATAAATTCTGCCATTCTATGTTCTGAAAGGTCTTATATTTACATTTTCTCAAAAAAAAAAAAAAAAAAAAAAATTCAGGGTAATGGTTTGAATCAGTGTTTGATCATTTTGATGTGGACTTCATTTACACTTTTGGATTTTTGCTGGTTTATCAGTATTTGAAGGATTAAAGTAATATATGACCACTTTTCAGAGTGTGTCTAAGCTTTTATATTGTGAACTAGGGGCGTAAGACATCATATGACCGAAATCATATCATAGGATTCTCACAATACACAATATGTCTCATGATGTGAAGGTTTGTTAAGAAACTGCCAGCAAAACTGTAGTTTCATTTAAAAACTCTGGGAGTTTAATGATGCTTCTATCTAATGCCTACAACCCTAACCCTAACCCTAGACATGCGGTTTACTATGACATTACCACATGCAGATTTTGACACGTCACTGGATCTTATGACTAAAATGTGTTCTTCTAAGGTCATGGTGGTTTATTCCTGACCTGAAATGGCATGACCATATGAGAGAACTTTTTATATCAAGCAATAAAGCTTAGCTTAATTCATAGATACAATATTCTGTTTTTTCCATGTTTTGTGCCCGAACCACTGATCGAAAGGATGGATATTGCAAATGTTAGTGCAAATGATCCACTTCCATAAAGCTGTATGCAGTGCATGGATGAGCAGCTGGCTTAAGGGTCTGTGGGCCTCTAGCAAGATCTTGAGAATGGGTCACTCTTGCATCATTTTTTGCTACCAGCTAAATATGTCCCAACACAAAAACAACCATAAAATGAGTGCTCGCAGTAACATTTAGTACTCATTCATTATTTTAGTTGTGGGATTTAATCATTGTTTTACAACCCAGCTAACAGCTTAGCATTCCTTTAGCCTACATTTCACCTGTGAAAATCAAGCTAGCAATTACCTAGTTAACGTTAGCTATGTTGAGCAGAACTTGAAGAAAATTGATTTGACAACATAACCTAATCTATTAACCCCTTCACCACACTAGCGCCCTAGTCACCTATACAGCATAATAGATGAGTCAGTCTAATAGCAAATTTCAATCAGCAAGACAAAAAAACAAACGAACACTGAAGTGGACTAACTTATTACTCATCATGTCTCCAGGGCTCTGTGTCATTGCTGTGGCTTAGCTGCCCTTTAAGAGACTGTGATGTTGCCAAAATGACGACAGGCAACTGACAACAGTCTGAGGAGCCAGAGGTACCAAAATGTGCGTCACGAGCACTAATCTAGCTCCCTGTGAGGTGGTCCATGTGGGAGACAGATGTAGGTTTCAGTAATGCTTCCTAGAACGGACACGCATGCACACTCGGTGTGTAGATTTGTAGGCTGTTGTATAGTTATCTCAGTTAGAGGTGACTCTAGAACCTGTTGATAGTGCTATTTAGATTCATGTCCATCATACTGATGTTTGTGCAAGACCACACCCTCATTTTATAACTTTGTATATAATAAAATGTGCCATAGAGGAGTCTACTTTTTATGCTTACAGATTTGGAGCAATTGGACACATGGACGATTGGACAATCCTTGACATTTTGTAGCACTGTGTGCTGAACTTTCATCTCACTGCTAGGTTGTTCTCACACATGATGTAGATCTATACACAGTTAGGTAAAATTCAAGGCTGCATCCCTAATTGCATCAAACTGAATCAGTGATGTGACATACTATGTAGTGTGGTTGTATGCATTTTGAGAAACTGCCCATATATTGGCCCATTGTCAGTAGAATAAACGTAGTAAGCTTTTGTAACAGTCAGATGTAAAGTTCCCTTCCACTTGGGCAGATTTTCCACTATGTGGTTTTGCTGTTACATGACAAGCTGCATATTCTTTTGTCATATTCAGATGAATACACATGTGAGTAGCCTGCTGCCTATTGCAGCTCTGACAGTTCCACTGAGCTAGCTGCAGGGTCATCAGCCAGGAATCACCTTTCATTGGTGTTTTAAGAAGCTGCCCTTCTCTTCCCCTTGTGCCAGCTCCTTCACTGCCTACCTCAAAGCCGTTCCAATGCCACGGAGGAATCATTAGGTAGATAGTCCTATAAAACCTCGACAAACCACCCCCACAAGGCAAATAATTGCCCTCTTTCCTGCTTCTCTGCACTTGCTTGCCAGCCCTGAGTACTCCCTCTTCGTTTCAAAGGCTGCTTCAAGTCCCTCCTTCCAAAGCACATTGTGCTTCGCCATTATGACTGCTTTGATATTGATGACCACAGCACAATGACCGACCAGGATAAGGTTGAGCCTATTTCAGAGGGAAACTGGAATTGGTGATTGAGGCCTGCTCTCAGGTACCAGTCAGCCCTTATTCTGCTCCAGGATTTCAGCTAATCTGCATACGTCTTGGTCATGCCAACACCTGTACTGACCTTGTGCCAGTGCAGTCCTAAAACCAATCAGAATGTGCTGCAGGCTTGCATTTGGGACATCAAAAAGGTGGTGTTCGGTTGTTTCAGACCTGTACCATCTGCACAAGTTGCAGGGACTCAGGAAGTTGTCATAGGTAGGTCTGATGAGCAAGCTGAGTCTGGCCTGTGGAATTTTTCACCAATCAGTACAGCTCACAACTTAACAAATGTTAACCATTCCTTCCTTTGTTGTCAAGCTCCCTTGTTGATGCTGCCTGACTGTCTTAACTTTGTACTACTTTGCATCTGCCCCAACGAATGCTGATACCGCCAGCAACGTCCTCTCTTTTCTGCTGGTGGAGAACCATGTCTTTTATTGTTCTACCCATCCAAGACCTAATCTCCCTGACTGGGTCCTGCTAACAATCACCTAATGCTTCAGCAATGGTATGTTAGACACATTTGAAACAGACCTCTGATAAGTAAATCGGAAAGGGCTTTGCTTGCAAGGCATTTCGCTGATCTCCATGATTTTCATTTTCAGGTGTGTTTAAGTGCTTATGCATTCTTGAGGCTCCTTTCAGCCCGTTCCAATATTGTCAACCACGCCATTTTAACTGTTATCAAATAACTCCTATAAAAAGCATTTATCATAAGGAAATATATTGGGAAAGATGGCAAAGTCAACTGAAATGATATGTTTGGCTTGCTTTTCGTACACTGACATGGGAATATACAGGGTTAAAACCCCTACTGCTGCCAGCCAAAAGAGGGCCTCCGAGACATTTTGGTTTCACTTTTAAAAGGTTTAAGAAGTTCAACCATACATACAGTCACCGGGTAGAATCAACCACTTCAGAATGAACCTTTTGGTCTCTGAGACCTTGAATTAAGGTGGCTTTAACTTTAAGAGAATGTGAGAGAGTGATTGTATATAGTTGCTATAATGTAAGTGATAACGAAGTAAAAAAAAAAAAGTATGTTTTATCATTATTTAATTAATAGAAAATGTAATTATTGCTGTGATATAAAGAATAAAACACAAAATATTGGTAATGGCAGTACACTGTTGATTATTTATCTGTAACAGAATGCACCATCTTGTTTTATTCATTACATATACACTATATGAACAGAAGTGTTGGGATGCCTGACCATTACACCAACAGGAACTTTAATGACATTGCTTTCAAATACATAGACTTTAATATGCAGTTGGTCCCCCTTTTGCTATAACAGCTATGACGGCTTCCACCCTTTTTGGTAGGCTTTCCACAAGATTTTGGAGTGTTTCTGTGTTTCATTGTGTGGAGCATTTATGAGGTCAGGTACCGATGTTGGATGAGAAGGCCTGGCTCGCAATCTCCATTCCAGTTCATCCCAAAGGAGTTCGGTAGGGTTCGGGTCAAGGCTCTCTGCGGGCCAGTCAAGTTCTTCCACATCGAACTCATCCCACCATGTCTTTATGGACCTTGCTTTGTGCACTGGGGCACACTCATGCTGGAATACAAAACTGTCCCCACAAAGTTGGCGGCATAGTGTTGTCCAAAATGGATTGGCATGTTGAAGCATTAAGATTTCTCTTCACTGGAAGTAAGGGGCCTAGCCCAAACCCTGAAAAACAGCCTCACACCATTATCCCTCCTCCACCAAACTTCACAGTTGGCACAATGCAACTCGAACTCACAAAGTCAGGCAGGTAACGTTCTCCCGGCATCCGCCAAACCCAGACTCGCCCGTCTGACTGCCAAACAGAGAAGCATGATTCGTCACTCCATAGAACGTTTCCACTGCTCCACAGTCCAGTGGCAGTATGCTTTACACCACTCCATTCGACACTCGGAATTAGACTTGGTGATGTGAGGCTTGCATGCAGCTGCTCGGCTGTGGAAACCCATTCCGTGAAGCTCCCGCCACACAGTTTTGGTGATTACATTAATGCTAATGGACGTTTGGAACTCTTCAGCTATGGAATCAGCATGACATTGGTGATATTTACGCACCATGGACCTTAGTAGTCGTTGAGTCTGTTACTTTACGTGGTCTTCCGCTTCGTGTCCGAGTTTCTGCTGTCCCTAAACGCTTCCACTTGCCAATAATACCACTTACAGTTGACTGTGGAATATCCAGCAGGGACGAAATTTCACCAACCGTCTTATTGCAAAAGTGCCATCCTATCACAGTACCATGCTTGAAGTCACGGAGTCCTTCAGAAAGACCCATTTTGTTTCACAAATGTTTGTGAATGGAGACTGCATGGCTAGGTGCTTGATTTTATAAACCTGTGGTAATGGGTCTGATTGAAATACCTGAATTCAATAATGAAGTGGTGTGTCCCAATACTTTTGTCCATATAGTGTAGTTATAAAAAACATTATTACAATATGATGCACTCAGAACATTATTTGAATATTATATCTGTTATGGTTTTATTTTTTCAGTTTATCTTGAATGATCTGGCATAAATGTCCATGTTAAACATAAATAACCGTGTTCTGTATTTATTATGTAATATTTAACCAGTTACTAAATCTGCTTTAATCCATTGTTTGTGGTAATTGTTAATGTTAGCAGTACATTGCTATTTTAGGTACGATCTGCATGTCTTGCTACTTAGGGACATAGGATTAGCTTAATTTGTCTCTTTTGATGCCGATTGTCTTGACACGTAGTATTTATCTCCACGCTCGTTTAGCATTAACAGTGGGGGCCGTATGATTCTGCTGGCACCATTCCTCTGTCTTTGAGGGAGCAGAGATTAGATACAAGCCACATTTGCTGTCTCTCAGTGTGAAAAATGACCTGTTTTAATGTTATAGCCTTCAAAATCTAAAGCTTTGTGTTTACAGCTGAATTTTATTTGATCCACATATTCTGGACATGTGATATTTTGTATTGGACTATGTTGAGCTCATTTGTGATCTTAAATTCTTTAATGTCGGTGAAAATATTTTTTGTACCCTGACATATTTTCTCTTCTTATTCTATGATGTATAATGTGATCTTTCATGTAATGTATCGATCATTAAGGTAAAATCACACTCCTGCATTCATTAATGAATTCACTAATAAACAATAAGGAAGAACTGAATTTGCTGCTAGTTTATTGTCACTAAAACATTCGCAGTTTAGGCACTGATGGTTTTAAATAGTTTTGCTTATAGATGTACTGAGCCAAGTCCGCTTTTCAGTACCTGTGAAGGTGAACTTAAGGAAAGGGATGATAGTAATTTGATGTTACCACTGCAGATTGGGACGCTAATGTTCAACAGACCTTTCCCTGTTGAGCACTAATGTTTCATTCTGTACTGTCTCAAGGAAACAGCTGCCGAAATATATTACAGTCATGATTATTTTTCATTGCCCTCTTTACAAGGACACTCATTTAGTCCCTGGAAAAGCTCATCTCTGTTCATTGATAACTTCACCTGCACTGACCTTCATATAATAAGCTATGTTTCTTTTTATCATTAACCTTTTAAAGCCCTGGTTTGGTCAGCAACCTGGCCAGAATGTTGCATTTGATCAGGGAGGGTGTGGTGCTGGTTCACTTCTGGGATGGCCTCTTTTTAGAAGGAGGATAATTTTGGGGAGTGCAGAGACAGAGATGGATTACCCTGCACTCTTGTGTTGGGGCAAGGGGACATCTTTGGAGATCTGCTAACTTTGCCAAAAGGTAATGATGTCTGTATAGTGCCGTCGAGACGATCGCTATTGCAAAAGACAATGATAAAAAGAAAATTCTTACTTGTCGTGTTATGTATGGTGATGCATATTTTATCAAAACATAAAACACGAAATGGTTGTGCGTACCTGTTTTTTTTTTTTGATGCAATATTTGGAATCCAGACATCCTGATCTGATTTGTTACATTACATCCAGTTTTGATCAGATTTATTGGGTTAAATAAAACAATATGTAGAGCAGAAGCATGGTGTTGCAAAATGTCTTGTATGGTTTGTGCTTGTTTGTTCTGTTTCCAGTCATTCAATTATACATTAGAATGTACTAGAATGTCTGCGCTCACATTTTGCCATTTGTCTTGTCAAAGCCAAACTGGAGCCTTTGAGCAAATTGAAATGGCCTCCGCTGAGCAGGCCTGCTGTGCAGGTAAGCTCCATTATGGTACTGTTATTGCTGTTTCACTGGTGTGTTGTTTGTTTTGGTGATATTTCGTTATATACACCCAGATGGTACTGGCACGTATGAGCTCAGCACGATCTCTGGTCCCAAGCTGCTGAAAAGCGAAAGCATATAATATTACTCATTCTTTTTAACACTACCTACAGCCAGCAAAATCTAATGCCACTCTTATTGCATGCAGATATCTTGGCACTGCCAGCTGTGTGAAGTCACATGTGGCACGCTTGGAGTTGATAGAAGGACAGTGGAAGAAAAAATAAGAGAAAAAGTTCCCTTAGATGGAAAAGGGGCCATATCAGGAGACGTAGCCTACTTTAAAAATGGTCTGAGCAGGAGCTGTTCTAATCTAGGGTATGCAATGTCTGCCAAGTCAATATGGTGTGTTCTCTGAGGGGAGGGTGGACGGTGACACTGCAGGTGATGTTTATAGGACAGCATAGTGCTGACTCAGCATGCCTGCTCACTTGTTTACTTGTTTCTGCCTCCTTTTAGCATCTTTTGTAAGCATCTCTCTCTCTCTCTCTCTCTCCTTCTTGACATCTTTAGTAGAGCACAAATTCATTATGCTGCACCGAGGGGTCAGGATGGGCCGACATAGCTTGAGGCGTTTTGCCATGACATCATTAGTGAGAGAAAGCTCTGACATCATCCAGGCTTCTATGGAATGTTTGATGCACTAAATGCCTGGGGTCATTTTCTGCCTTAGATAAAGACAGATTAAGAGCATTTGTCACATGGACACGTTCTACCAGTCAAACTTTTAACTATATATGGATATTTTGACTGCCAAAACCAGACTGAGAAAAATTTTTTAATAAGATGACGAACGGAAAGCATGGTGAACCTACAAAAGTGGAACATGTATGTTCTATCTGTATGTTTTAGCTGTTTTGGACCTTCAGATGTTTACATTATTATAAGCTCTGGTAATATGTGCGTATCAGTCTTTAAATTCTGTTCTTAATTTTTTTTGTTAAAGGTCTACTATGTAGGACTCAACCAACTGGGTTATGGGCCTTGCTCAATGGCCCATCAGCGATAGCTTGGCAGTGCTAGGATTTGAACACACAATCTTCTGATCACCACTGCCCACAGAATAGTTTAGTAGATTTGTACATGTTTTAAATAAGTATAGAAACTAGTCATTCTCATAATCATCAAATGATGAGATTACACTATTTTAAGTACAGGTTTCATTTCAGAAAATAAGCCAAGTTTTATATATATAAACCAGTTACAGTTACCATATATATATATATAAACCAGTTACAAAGAGAACTTGCATTTTAAAATGTTATGTTCTGTGTTTTGGCATTATTGTACCTATAAAGCTGTTTACCAATTTAAAACTAAGAAAATAAACAAAAGGGGCGGGGCCACCGTTGTCCGGGGCAACAGTATCCTAACAAAGCGTCGTGCACAGGAAATCATATCCTTGGCTTTGTACTTTTGTTCTCACCTCCAACCATGGCCGTCACCACCATTATAGCTGAGGGGGACGTGTCCCCCTCACATTTCATAATTATTCGTTTGGACCCTCCACATTTAACATAAAGTATTAGTTCACCCAGCGCTGTTTCTATTGCTTCGAGAAGGAATCCATTCCAATTGATCGATATGAGACACACACCACTGAAATTTCACTCTGGAACAGGTTTCCCTGGTTACCTACAACAAAAAAACCACGCGCAAGTTAAGTGAATCATCAGTGCAAGCTATAGGCAGTGAAGGTGCAAGCTACTCGGTACTGGAGGAGGTAACGTCAGCCCCATTACCTTCTCACAATGTCCAACTTTTGCTAAAACCTTATTCTTTTGTTATATGTCCTCAAAATGAACCCTAGGCCATGTTAAATTAATGTTCAACTAAACAATGAAATATTAGGAGTAGCCTAAGCCTTGCCTTATTTACTGTAAGTAACAGTAGGGGATTCTTGGTTGATGATCAATTGGTGGCAATATTTGCTCCCCAGGACACAGTGGACATGAGGACATTCTTTACAAAGAAGCAGAAAGTAAGTCAAAATTTCTCCACAGGACAGGGTTTTTTCTCCAATGGAAATGTTAGTGCAGTTAACTGGCCAGTCAATGTTAGGAGATGTATCAGCTAGCTTAATGTTAGCTATCATTACATCCAAACCCAGTAGCCTACCA
>JAQQZR010000017.1:8995563-9010017 GCA_030068235.1 Notoglanidium macrostoma
CCCCTCTCCCCCTCCCGCTCCCACCCCCTCACCGCCTCTCACCGACCCCCTCTCAGCCCCCCTCTCAGCCCCTCCTTGTGCCCATCCTTGACCAATTTTTAGCATTTAGCATCAAAACTATGCAATGGGTGGGGTAAGGCTCAGAGCTGAGGGTGATGATTCACTGTAAAGGATTGTGTGTGGTATCCACACATCACTAAGAGACTGGTGTCAGGTGGATGTGGCTCGAAGCCAGCACAGTTACACAAAGCTTTCTCCATTAGTTGACTTGTCATTCAGACAATTGCCTGAGCAGTCAATTTTGAAAATAAGTAATTTTTCACACCCCTATCAAAAAGATATCAGTGTTCTCCTTCTTTTCTGTCTGGTTCAGTTTTTGCTCATACTGCTCTCCCCTTCTCAGTCACTGCAAAATCCAGAGCCCTCTACACATAACTCTCTTTCACTTCTGCCCCGTCTCTCCATGCTCATTCCTGTCCGCTTGGATACACTTCACTGACCTTTGTAATGACTACACTGCTGTCTGGACAAAAAGCTTGTGTGTGTGTGTGTGTGTGTTGTGTGTTACTATGGACTCCGCTGGAAACACATTGCTAGCTCCTGTAGCAATGAAAAACAATTAGATAACAGCAGACTCTCACTCACTGGAGGGAGCATCAATTCATATATGCAAACGAACTACACCAGTCCACATGACATATACAGTGGTCCCAGATTACGCACACACATCTAGCCAACATTGACACATGTACAAATTATGTTTCAACAATGTCGTAGTCAGATTGTTTGCTAATGGGTAAGATGTTGATGCATGTTCTTAATATTCCTCTTTTAGCTATAGGCATGTATATTTGTTCAGTCACTGACTTTATTCATTTGTGTGTTACTGGCTAAACAATACCCCTAAGGAAGTCAGTTAATTTTGGGATAAAAGTTGCATGAAGGGAACTTGAGCTGAATATCTGCACATCACATGAAGAGAGAGTGGAGTGCAAATGAATCACCACCAAGAGGGGGTGCTGCCGGGTTTAAATCTCTGATCAGTGGTGGCTGGAAGGAGCGCGTGATCAAAAAAACAACATTGCGCTATTGTTTCGCCAATTAGCAAACACGCTTCATGTAGCACTGTTGTGCTGTGCCGAAGTTTGTGAGCTATCCGGGTTGTAATTCTAATGGACATGGCATTATGGTCACAGCTTTATATCAAGCCTATTTGGCTGATGTTGTTAACAATGCATACATACATCATTGTCTGTAAAGTAATATTTATAAAGCACTGACAGAAAAAGTAAAATACAGATACATTTTCCCGCAACATACAGAAGTACAATAGTGGTCATTAAGGTTCAATTATGGATTCATTTTCAATGTCAGGTACGATATGTTCACTTTCCCCATTAAAATTCCCATTAAGGATATAACCGATTCTGAGAGGTTTGGGTAATGAGCTACAGTCTATCTCCATAGCACCTTGAGAGTGTACAAGATACAGTATTGTGCAAATGTCCTGAGCCACCCCTCACCCCTCATTTCTTTATGTGTTAATAGGAAAATGAGACCATTACTGCAACATGTGCAAACATGCATTTAAATACAGTTTATAACACAAAGCGAGTGGGTATAATTCTAACCAGCTTTAAAGTCAATATTTGGTATGACCACTGTTCTTCTTCAACACAGCCTGAACTCTCTTAGAGAAGCTTTCTTGTCATTTCTTTAAGGAATAGTTCTCCTGAGGCTTCTTGAAGGATGTTCTTTGGACGTTGGCTGCCTTTTATTCCATTCTCTATCAAGAAGATCCCGCACTGCTTCAGTAATGTTGAGATCCCGGCTTTGTGGAGGCCACCCCATGACCGATAGTGTTTTTTTCTATCGAGATATGCAGGAAACCAAGGAGATCTATTCCTCAAGGCTACATTAAATATACAAGAAAGTCTTGCTCTTTGGAAGCAAAAAAATGAGGGGTGGCTCAAGACTTTTGCCTAGAACATTGCACTCAAACATTGTTCTGATGAAACGCAAACAATTTAAGCTGAACATGACCCCAGTGTGTGTTTATTCTTTAACGAAAGCATATCTATTCTGTGGCTAGGAGCAGAGCTAAAGGTGAACAAACACAACACAAAAGAGCACATCGGGGTTCAGCGTGTGCGTGTTTGTACATTATCAGAGCACACGGTGATGAAAGGGGCTTTTTTGCCTTGCAGTGGTTGCTTAATAATCTTAAATGATCCGTTCTGACCTTGTAACATTGACGTGAACTTTATTCATGATAAAACCTTATTTACAACAGTTCATTTATTTAATAACATAGTATTTATAATCTTTTTGGTTGTACTGCAATATTAAGAAAAGATGTAGCAAGTCTTGAAGACTGAAAATGAAAAAAAAAAAAACGCCACACATTATACGACAGTTAGCTCTGGTCTACTAATGTGATTGGTCGAGTGACGTTCCACGAGTGCTGCTGTTTCACATAATGTCACACTGGGTGTATCACTCCGCTCGTCTGTGCGAGCGCGCTAGACAGCTAGCCGACATGCTGTGAAGCTTCATTTGGTGATATCGTGTCCAAAGTGTCACTCGGTATTAATTTCTTGTTTTGTGGTATAAAAGCAATATCGCACTCGGGGTCATGCTGTTATGGAGTACCAGCACGGCTATGATTAGCTATGATCGAATCACAGCTGTGCTGATGTTCAGTACAACAGCACGGCCTCAAGCGTGATATTGCTTAAATAAACATGACATTTGGTTCTGACCTAAATATTAAAATGAGCATAGGCTAAAGCATGCAATTTGTCCAATTATTGTATTTGAATATTAAGATTATCTGACATCTGTGTTTTGCTTATGGCCTAGGGTATACTCATACTAGCTCTGTGTCCCGCCTTGGCCACCCCGGTCAAAATGTTCTAGATCTGCCACTCCCTGTGGCCCTGTTGTCTCATGATAACTAGAAGACAGATACACGTTGCTGTTTTATCCATGTAATAAAAGGGGTAATGTGTAAGGAACAAAACACAACAGCGTTTATGGTTACCCCGATATGGTTATTTTCTCTTGTAATAAGACCAAAAAAAAATCAGCTTCTCATGTTAATAAGAAATTGCAAAACGCAGCATCCTCCTTTCTTAGATGTTCCCGTTGTGGAAAGCTTAAAGAAATTCTTACAGATACAAAACACTCACGTTATTTTCCAAAGTCACTGATCTCCTTCCAGAAACCTTCACAGTATCAACAGTTATACAGTTCTCTTCATTAACTAACACCACATGTCTAACTCCATAAGGTTCATTATAAACCTGTAATTTGCCCTGCAGCCTAAAGTACCGCCAGAGTATCGTGTGGTTACAGAAAATGAATCAACACCTTTTCCAAGCCTTTTATTGATCATTTTCCATTAAATTTTCCAATTTGATAAGTCCTACTTAATTTTCATTTGCTGAATGATTAGCATGGGGTGGTAGAGTGCACCACCTCAGGCTCAGAGACACATCTGGAGCATGAGAAGTTATTAATATGGCTCTTGATATGTAGACCATACAGCCTTCTTCCATTTTGTAATGTTAAGCTAGACTCTGACACCTACTAATGAGAGAAAATGTACCTCGTAGCCCGTTGTACACTGTTTCGAGGAAACCTGTCGTTCAAACCCAGAAACTCTAGCAAAACAGTGCACAACATTTTCATGTCCCTGGACTCCCGAGTGACCGCCGTCATTCACGCCCATTGTCATGTTCACTGTCACCCGATTACTAAAACTTCATTTACGACTTGATCCAGAGTGGCGTGATGTGACTCCCAGCAGCAGGTGTTTAGCCAACACCAGTAGTAAAACCGGGTGTTTTTCTGCTATATACTGTTGCTATACTGATGTCGGCTGAATGCTCGGTGCCAGTCAGCCATATCACAAAGGTAAGTGTTAGTAGTAGAGCGCATGTGCCCTAAGTTGACTTGGTGCATGTTTTTCCCTGCAAAGCGGGAAATTGTAAAGACTGATGCATGGTGAAGCGTATGAAGGAAAAAAAACTTGGCGGCAGATTTATAAGTAAATCTAAAATGAAAACTCATAGAGAAGAATAGTAGTTGTGATCTGACGTACAACTTGTGTGAATAAGCAAATTGCATGTGTTCTCAGTCTTACTGCTATCACAAAGCGACTGCTTTGGGGACCAGCGTTCAGATATGTCATGCTGCAGCTGAACCTAGCATTCCTGCCAGAAGATCCTGACGCCTCACAGTATCAGTAATCCTATCAACCTGTCTACCCTTACAGATGAGGGTGTGCCCAGGCTAGCATTGTGTCCAAATGACTGCCAGCTGGAATGACACTGACCAGATGTTTGTGAGCGTTAGGGAGCACCGTAAAGGGTCTTTGTTGTCTTAAGACAGGTTAGCATGCGGAGTTAAAGAAGTGACTACACAAACATACTCGAACACCTTCCATTAAATATGATTTGACATGCACTATTGCTACATCCTGGGTGGCAGTAAGAGGAGTGTCACCTGGATTTGAAATTATTCTTTAATCTTAATTGTTAACATTAATAAACACCCAAAAATAAATGAATGAATTTAGATAACCAACCCCCCATGTTGTAGCTTTTTTTCCAGACAGCTGTCTGTCTGCAAGGAAACAGACTTTTGAGAAAATATCCATAGCAAGAAAATATGTGGGGGGAAAAAATGCCTTGGATTGTTGTGACAAATGAGAAAGGTCATGTGGAGCATGAGTGATCTAGCAAAGAATGTTGACTAAGCACAATTTTTTTTTCAGGGCACATATATCTTCATGTAACAAAGGACAATATTTAACATTTAATTGGAAAAGTAACCAAACTTTTAACTGAAACTATATGTTTTCTTGGTAAGAGTGCTGATGTACTGAATATCAGCACCATGCTTCATTATCACAGCTGTGCTGATATTCAGTACAACAGCATGACTGCAAGTATGATATTGCTTTCAGGATGTTTTTTGGTCAAAGGTCCTTCATCGGCTGTGTGAGCACTTTTACATTTTAGCATAATATGCATTTATGCAGTGTGGGATGTGCTGCGGAAATGAGAATATTAACCTCATTTTTGAAAAGACCCCAAAAACAAATTACAGCTTCTGTAAACTTACTGGGACAAAAGCTGAATTTTATTCTTCACTTCTGAATGCAGATGCTTTCATGAGCTATTTATCATTATACTGAATCATCTGTCACAAATTCCCTCTCTCAGCTTGTGGCTTGTATCCCAGTGCGACTAGTGCATCACTTGTGTAGTTTTATTTTGAGTTCAGACTACATGCTTTTGTTATATTGTGGTTTTGGTTATGGTCCTGTCTCTGCCCCATCATGGCACTAGATGATTAGATGAGTGTGTTCACCTGTACTGTCTGAACATAATTCATCAGAACCCTTATTGGTTCTGTTCCTCTTGGAGCAGACATATTATGCTTTTTGTCCTGTTTAGTCCTAGCCTTGTTTTTCGAGTTCTGTGTTTTCTAATACTGATCATCACTTTTGTTGATTATGATTAGCCTGTGTCACCTGTGCACCTGTGTTTTACTACAAACACTGACTAAGAATTCTGAATTTCATGTGTTTGAGCTTTGTGTCCTGCCTCTAACTTCCACATGCTACAACAGTTAAGATCCTACCATGCATTGTGGCTTGTATGAAGATACTGACCTCATTTTTGGTCAAGGGAAAGATGTGACTGCAGGATGTTATGCAGGAGCTTCACTTGCAAAGACTCCTCAATTGGCAAGGGTTTCAATAGGAACAGTAACTAAAGTAACATGTGCCTTTAGCGCCATGGGAAAGGCATCAGTAAATATGGTTTGAAATGCACTAGTTAAAAGCACTCATTGAAGGACCATGATGCTCAGGTGATTATGAATGACAATGCAGGATGTAGGCATGTAATGACATATCGTGTATCAATAACCCGCAATACAAATTAATGACAATTTTAAGCGATGGAAATAAAAATAGAATCACATTTAATCTCTCTTTTTCATAGCTGTAATTCATTGTTTAGACAGCAGTGGGAGCAACAACATTCCATAGCGGGAATAGATATGACCTCACCGTAGGTGGAAGTAGCAGCTCCAAAGCTGTGAAAACACACGAAAAACATGCAAAAAAACCATCTAAAATGGGAACGAGCTTTTGTGCGATTGACTTTACAGACAGATTCGGCAGGAAATTATCTTTTTACTGACTGCCAAAGGCCAAAGAAAAGAGAAGCAAATGTAGATAGTTGTTTTATGTTTAATTTATGATTAAAGTATGATTTTTACTTATTAACTTTTTTTTATTTTTAATAAAATAAATATTTTAGTTAATACGTTATTATATTTTACTCCAACCTTTACAAATGTTTGAAAATAATTAGTGTTTTACCATCACCCTACCTGCCCTTCCGAAAACCAGCTGTCAACACTTCTCTCCCATTCGGCGAAACCTCCACTCAGTCTCCTCTTCAGCCGTCACTTCCTGCGCACTGTCATACCTTAAAGACCCTGACTCCTTTTCATCCATTCTACTGGAGCTAGCCACTCTTCTCACTTTCCTCAACTATGGATTTCCTATGCCCACTATCTTCCAAACCCAGGAAGAACTCTCACCCTGTTTATTGGCTATCGGATGTGTTGTGTAGCAATCGAAGAGAGTTAAGAGCAGCAGAGAGAAAGTGGAAGAAATCACAAATTGACACAGATCTGTATTCTTACCATGATCTCCTGTCCAAATTCTCATCTGATGTAACTTCGGCTAAGACTGCCTTCTACAAGAAAAATCTGGAAATCTCTGCATAAGATCCACGCAAACTCCACAACATCTTTTCTTCATTACTCAACCCGCCAGCTCCTCCTGCTCCGTCCTCACTGACTGCTGATGACTTCGCCAACTTTTTTGATGGGAAGATCCAACAAATCTGTCAGACATTCACTCCCACCTTAACTCCTTCACGTCACACTAAGGATTCCCCTTCTAGGTACAGATGAGATCCTACAAGTCATCTCCTCATGCAATCCTACCACCTGCCAACTGGATCCTGTCCCTTCCACAATTCTCCATACCATCTGTCAAGGCCTTATCCCCGTCATCACCACCATCATAAATAGCTCCATAACATCTGGTAATGTACCTTCAGCATTCAAAAGAGCCAGGGTTATTTCCATCCTGAAGAAACCCACTCTGGATCCCTCAGACATTAGCAACCACCAACCAGTATCACTTCCCTCTTTTCTTTCTAAAATCCTTGAACGCACTTTCTACAATCAACTGTCTCTATATTTCTCAGTGAACGACCTCCAGGATCCTAATCAGTCTGGTTTCAAAGCGGCACATTCCACAGAGACTGCCCTTTTGGCTGTCACTGAGAAGATACATGCTGCTAGATCGGCCAAACTGTCATCAGTCCTCATCCTCCTTGACCTTTCAGAAGCATTTGACACAGTCAACCACAAGACTCTATTGTCCATTCTTAGGCGTCTTGGTATTTGTGGCTCAGCATGGCAATGGTTCGCTTCCTACCTAAAAGGCCGGTCATATCAGGTGACATGGAAGGGATCCACATCTACTCCATGCAGGCTCTTCACTGGTGTCCCTCAGGGCTCGGTACTTGGTGCTCATCTGCTTTCCATCTGTACTAGATCTCTTGGTGAGGTAATATCTTCACGTGGGTTCTCATACCACTGCTATGCAGACGACACTCAACTAATCCTCTCTTTTCCTCCCTCAGACATTCATGTTTCTGCCGTGATTTCTGCATGTCTGGCAGATATCTCATCATGGATGGGAGCTCATCAGTTGAAACGCAACCCCAGCAAAACTGAACTGCTATTCATCCTAGCTGATTCATCCCCACATCAGGATCTTGTGATCTCCCTGGACAACTCTTTGATCTCTCCTTCGGTCACTGCACATAATCTTTTTCCTCTCATATTGCTAATCTTTCTCGCACATGTCGATTTCTCCTCTTCAACATCAGAAGGATCTGTCCATTTCTTTCCACACAGGCCACTCAGATACTTGTTCAGTCCCTTGTCATCTCAAGACTAGACAACTGTAATGCACTCCTAGCAGGTCTTCCTCTGAGCACCATTCGACCCTTTCAACTGATCCGGAATACAGCTGCACAATTTGTTTTCAACCTTCCCAAGTTCTCCCACACCACCCCATTGCTACGCTTCCTTCACTGGCTTCCCGTAGCTGCCTGCATCAGATTCAAAACACTGATGCTTGCTTACAAAGCCAAAAATGGACCTGCATCCTCTTACCTCAAAGCACTTATCACACCCTGCACTGCACCGTGCTCCCTCTGATCCTCCAGCACTGTGCAACTTGTTCCACCATCTCTCAAGGTGCAAGGAAGACATGCATCTAAACTCTTCTCTGTTTTGGCACCGAGGTGGTGGAATGAACTTCCCCTAGATGTCTGAAAAGCTGAGTCACTGGGTGTCTTCAAACGTCGACTAAAGACCTACCTCTTTCGGAGGTACTTGGACTAGCAATTATTTATTCTTCACTTAAAAATAAAAATGCTTTCTGTATTAATTGCCAACAGTTTTTAGTGTGATCATATTCTTAGCTCAGGTTCTAGTGAGCCAGTATCAGAATATATTTACTGACAAAGACTTCAAAGCACTTATGTAAGTCGCTCTTGATAAGGGCGTCTGCCAAATGCCGTGAATGTACATGTGTTGGTTATTAAGAAAATGAAACGGAAGTATTTTTTTATTTAACAAAAGGAATCTTTAAGTAGATAAAGAATAGGAAAATAATATTTTCTTTTATTTCCCAAAATATTGTGGCAAAATCGAATAGTGAACCCAATATCGTGAATTGAATCGAATTGGGTGAATTGTTACATGCCTAGCAGGATGTGATTGGTCTGTCTGGAAGAATAGTCTTTCCACAACTACACAGAGAGTGTTATTATAATAGGGCTGCAGTGCATAAACCTCTCATTAGAAAGATAAATGCACATTTGAGAATTCAGTGGTGTGAAAATCATCACTGTTGTACTGAGATAAAAGGATTGGGTCAAAATAATCCATTTAAATTGACTAAAACTGGAACAAAACAATTTTTTTCACATGAACTTATACATTCTTGGTTCAGTTTAAACATTATTAAACACTGGGGGGATCATATTTATATTAATAATATTCCATTTAGTCTATTATAGCATGAAATTGCGTTCTTCGTATTTTATCCCGAAAATGATGGCTACTATGTCTCAACATATAGGAGCAAGTACCATACATGGTGCACAGCAAGAGAACATCAAGAGAGTGTTAAGCATTTTACCTGAATGCTTGACCAGTGAAGGCGTCCAGTGGCTCTGATGTGCTGTAGCATTTGACTTCACTTGTCCCTTTTAGAAGGAAGTGCAAATCTATACAAAGCCATTCTGACTGATCACCTTTATCCTATGATGAAACATTTCTGTCGTGATGGCCGTGGTCTATTTCAGGATAGCAGTGTCCCTGTGCACAATGGCTTAATGAGGGATTTATTTATGCATAAGTCTGATTAAGACTTTCTTGTAATAATTTGGACCATCTATTTGGAACTCTCTATTTATAGCTATTCTGAACTAAATCAAAATATAAAACACGTGGAAGCCAGAAATGTGATGTGTCTGTTGCAGTTCAGTGGCAGAGCTGACACGACTCCAACCTGAGAGCTGACACCTCCACAGCACCAGTTTTCTTTTTCTCACTGTCAGTTTTGTGCTGTATTGTCAGGTTTACAGTGTGGAAACATGTGGAAGCAAAACTAATACATATGGATTTGCCATGGTTCTAAAAGAAACAAATGACTCATTTAAAACTGTTAAAATGTAAAGTGCTAGCCTAGAATATAAATATCGAATAGTTTTAAGTATACTGAACACTTTGTGTACATTTTATGTTCGGTGCATACTGTTTGTTCTGTAATTCCATCATACCGCAGCCTGGGTTATTAATAATATTCTCTTCTCCCCTGTCTTTCTCTGCAGTCACTGAAAAAGAAGTCCAGCAGTGGTAAGTTCCATTCTCTCTTCTTCCCATCTCTTTTCCAGACCTTCTGTGCATCCTTGTTCTTCTTTACTTTCTCATCAGATCCTTTTTCATGTCACCAAGCAAACCAAAGCAATCACAGATTAATGAGTATAAAAGAAATCTCTGTGTGTTTTGGGATTTAAAAGTGAAATATTGTTGTGTATAAGCACAGCCTCAGGCTTATATCACAGTATTGATGAATGTGTTTGGAAAATGCATGTTTCTGGACCTCCGTGTTACCATGGACACGCAGTAAGGTATTGTATTCTTAGTGAAGTGAGTGAGTATGTATAAGGAGAAAAATTGCTGCTCAGATTTGAGGATGGATGTGGATTTGGTGTGGGCACTGCGGGCAGCACTGTGGGCAGCTTTTGGCTCCGGTGTTCATCCCTGTGTCAGTGTGTAGATGGATTATACCGGCTTTTATTTGTCAGGAGCATCAGTGTGAAATCTTACTTCGAGACAATCAGTGCTACGCAGTTCAGTGTTTTCCCACATCAAACACCCCTGAGTCAATTACTGAGCTCTCTAATGAGCAGTGCAGTGAATATCTCTTGATTTTATAGCAATACAGCTGTAAAGATTTCCTTGAACTATGTTATGTTTCTTGAGCAAAGAAAAGGAGACAATTCTCCTTTCATAATTTTATCATAAACTTACCACCTGCACCAGAATTATTGACATTGGGCCTGATTAAGACATGCAACCAACCAGATGCCTTCCTAACAGTGTGCTGGCATGGAGGTGGTGTTTAATTGTAGAAATGGTGACCACAGAATTCTAACATCATATGCAAATCTCCAGATGTGACCCTATACATTTTTTTCCTCTCCTGTGTGGTGGCAGAATACACATGCATCCTCTTCTGGACAAGTTATTTACAGCTCTTTGTCTTTTAAACTTCTTAGTTATTGTCCTTATCGTGGATATGGTCATTTTCAGACATGTAACAAATTTTTCATAGCCACTGCCTGATTTATGAGTTTTAACACACCTTTATCTCATTAAAATTGCATATTCTGTCATTTTAACCCTTATTAATGAATAACTAAGGAAATTTGGCTTCCGTATCACTTTATTTTATATCACAGAGAAACAGGGTTTATGTCATTTATGTTACATAAATAGGCACATGCTTAAGTTACATTTTGTTTATAGGAACTTTCAGGCATGCATGTGGTTATGTACTTCAGTTAAAGGTTCTATTTTACTCCTATTCATATTTTGTAGTGTAAAATTAAACTATTAACCACAAAGACATTTGTGCAGAACCATTTTACACATCTTTATAGAGGGTGCCAATAATTCTGGAGCTGTCCTCAGCTTGCCCGAGTTTATTATTAATAAAGTAAATATTATTTAAAATTTACATAGAATTAAATAATAAAATTGCATACACTCACATTTTATACACTGAGAAAATATTTGCCCTCTTCCAGATTTCTCCTATTTTTTGCATATTTGGCATATTTATTGTTTCAGATTTTCTATAATATAAGACCGACAACCTGAGCAAACAGAAAATATAGTTTTTAATTAGACTTGCCACACCCAGGCTTGATTACTGCCAGCCCTGTTGAATCTAAACATTCGAATAGAACAAGGCAAGAACACTGCCACAATCGAAAGAACTTCCAGAAGAGATGAGAAGGGAACTTGAAATACATTGAAATATGAATATCAGTCTGGAAAGGGTTACAAAGCCTTTTCTAAGGTGCTGGGACTCCAGTGAATCACTGGCATTATCTCAAAATGGAGAAAATGTGTAGCCATCCTACTACAATTCCTCTAACAGTGCTTCAATGACTCATCCAGGATGTCACAAAAGAACCCAGACGAACATCTGGGAACTGCAGGACTCTGTCGCCTCAGATAAGGTCAGCTTTCATGATGCTATAGTCTGATAGAGACTCTGCATGGGAGAGTTGCAGGATTTAAAACCACCGCTAACCAAGAGGAACATAAAGGTTTCTCTCACATTAATGACCACCAAGCTTTCTGGGATAATTTTCTGTGGACTGATGAGTTGAAAATGATCATTTTTGGAACACTTGGGTCCTGTTAGATCTGGCATAAACACAGTACCAACAGTTAAACATGGTTGTGGTAGTTTGATGGTGTGGGGACGCTTTGCAGCCTGACGGCCATAATTTGCCATGATTGAAGGAACTATGAATTCTGCTCGCTGCCAGGAATTCCTGAAGGAAAATGTCTGGTCGTTAGTCTGTGATCTAAAGCTCAAGCACAATTGGGTTACACACCCAGACAATGATCTGATGCACAAGACCTCATTGACCTTAAACTGGCATTTCCTGCTCAAAAGCCTTCCAAAATGGCTGATTTAAAGCAATATTGCAAGAAAATGTTGTTCCTTCACACTGATGTGAAACACTGATCTCCAGTTATGGAAGAGTTTGATTGCTGCTAAAGATGGCAAAACCAGTTATTAGGTTGAGACGGGCAATTACTTATTCACTTGGGTGTGCATTGATAAATGTATTGCTTAATCCTTTTCCTTAAATTAAATGATCACATAACTGTGTTTTTGTGTTTTCTCGTGGTCTTCTTCTCTTATATTACATTTCGTATGAGGATCTGGAGCCATTCAGTGACAAATATACAAAACTAGTGGAAATCAGGAGAGGCAGATACTTTATCATAGCAGTGTATGCAGATTTGAAAAGCATTTGCGGATAAGGCCACAGAAATCTCCAATATCACCAATACATGACTCTAATAAGTGTGCGTGTATCACTTGTGTATGTATAGTACGTCAGTCGGGAAACGAATACATAAAATCCAAAAAAGCTTTTCTTTTTAAATGAATTTTATATTTATTTAGAATTGAATTTAATCAAGATATGCAAGGGTGAGTTTGCCAAACAATTTAGCAAATGCATGTTTTGGTAGATGACTAAGACATTATATAACAGGACTGACAGTAGAACAGGAGACCTAAATACCTTCAAATATTTTAAAATATGAATATTTTTAATAGTGAAAAGTGATAATCTGTTTACCTGTGGCAATTTTTTAAGCCTTTTTACTGTATCTTAAAACATATTTTAACCAATCCACACCATCCCTCGAGACACAAAACCCCCGTGTGTCAAAATTCAACCCCATCCTGCGTCCAGTTGTGCAATCAGCATGTTGCTGAAGGTGGTTCTGCAATAACTTTGTGCCTGCTTGGGTCTGATAGTGGTTGAGCAAAGAGTTTTTATGGTAATGACGCTCATTACATCAACACCACCGTAAGGGACCGCAAACATGCAGTTTATTAACTTTCACACTTTCTTGTATCACAATCTCAAGTGGACCATGTTGTAATTACATCTTGTCCAAGGACTGTCCCCAACCTTCATGTTAAATTGAGGTTATTGTACTGATTAGCCATCGTTTTTGGGATAAAATACGAAGCATGCTATTTCATCAGTAGTTCTTAACTGAACAGCCCCCAAACGGCTGTTTAATAATGTTTAAAGTGATCCAAGAATGTACAAGATCATGTGAAAAAAAAAAGTGAATTTTTTTTTGTGAATTTAAATGGATTATTTTGACGCAAACAGAATATCAACGCTATGTTTTGCTGGTAATTTGGCGCAGGGAAAAGGTCAGCCGTTAAAAGTTGCATTTACTCCAGTTTCCCAAATGCCACATCAGCTGCTACCACTATCAAGAGCAGCTGCCTTGATGTTTATTTATATGAGTTAGTATTTAGAGGTTTACTTTAGTGGTTTTACTATAGTTTCACTTGTTTTAATGGGTTTTGCTTCTTGCAAGTAAACTGTCCTAACTATTGCCCCTGCTGGGTCACTTTAGAGTGTATATTTAGTTATATTGAGTCATTCTCTTTTCTTTATCTTTCCTCATCTCTCTCTCTCTCTCTTTCTCTCGCTCTCTTCTTCTTCTCTGCATTCTTAATTCCCTTAATGCATGTGCCAAAAGCCTCAGCTTACCCGTCTGCTGTATGCCACACACAGCAGATGGAGAGCAATTGACATGGGACAGCATACCCAGGAGAGAGAGAGAGAGAGAGAGAGAGAGAGAGAGAGAGAGAGAGCGAGGGAGAGGGCGGGAGAGAGAGTGGGAGAGAGAGCGAGAGAGAGAGCGAGCGCGAGCGAGAGAGTGAAAGAGAGAGCGAGAGAGATTTGGAGAGAGAGGGAGAGTGAAAGAGAGAGCAAGAGAGAGCGAGAGAGATAGGGAGGGAGAGAGAGATTGGGAGGGAGGGAGAGAGAGAGACTGGGCAGGAGAGGGAGAGAGAGCAAGAGAGATTGAGAGGGAGAGAGATTGGGAGAGAGGGAGAGAGATTGGGAGAGAGGGAGGGAGAGTGGGAGAGAGAGAGGGAGGGAGGGAGAGAGAGAGATTGGGAGAGAGTGAAAGAGAGAGCGAGAGAGATTGGGA
>JAQQZR010000017.1:9010127-9022109 GCA_030068235.1 Notoglanidium macrostoma
GAGAGAGAGACTGGGCAGGAGAGAGAGAGAGGGAGAGAGAGCAAGAGAGATTGAGAGGGAGAGAGATTGGGAGAGAGAGAGGGAGGGAGGGAGAGAGAGAGATTGGGAGAGAGTGAAAGAGAGAGCGAGATAGATTGGGAGAGAGAGATAGCAGGAGGGAGAGAGAGAGAGAGACTGGGCAGGAGAGAGAGAGAGGGAGAGAGAGCAAGAGAGATTGAGAGGGAGAGAGATTGGGAGAGAGGGAGAGAGAGAGGGAGGGAGGGAGAGAGTAGGACAGGGAGTAGGACAAAGGAGGGGGAGACTGTCTTAAAACAAAGCATGAGGGGAAGTGGAACAGAATATGCAGGAAATAAATCAATAGAACAATGGGAAGACTGATAAAAGGACCTAGATGGAAATATGGGACAAAAAGACTTGTCATTTCTATTTGGACGTGGAGAACATTTAGAAATGTGTCAATGTGTCAACATCTATAAAGGTCTGAATACCGTGCGATTGTTTTCTAACAAAGTTGCACTCACTATTTTGAAGGAATACAAGTTTGTTCGTGCATTAGCTCTTCACACTGGCTGTAGAAAAGAAAACACAGTAGACTGTCTCGACAGAAAAGCAGTACGAGACTCGGCACGATGATTTCTGATCTTATGAGCTGGCTGCGAGTGAAGACGCTCTGTCCTCCAAGCTAAAATAAGGCTGTCTGCAAATTGGAAATTAGCAGCATGTGGAGAGACCCATGGGTCCTAAACAGCACTTCTAAATGTACCTGTCATATAACCTCATTGTGTGTGAGTTTCCCAGGCCTCCTGTTTCTCCTAATGGTTTATTGACTACACAACATTAGTTTATATTAGACGAAGGCTTACTGTACCTTTGTGTTGTACAGTATGTAGGAAAGCAGGAAACATGTGCTGTTACTCTCAAACACTACCCTTTACTTAACCCAATGAATAAAGCACACTATATACTTTTGGAAGAAATATATTTTACTTGGGTGGCACGGTGGTGCAGTAGTGTTGGTGGTGCTGCTGCCTGACAGATCCAGGGTCTCTGATTTGATCCTGAGCTCTGTTGAGTGTCTGTGTGGAGTTTCTGTGCATGTTCTCCCAGGAATTTCCTCCAGGCTGTCCAGTTTCGTCCCAGCTTTCATAAACATGCTGGCTACACTGAATTGTTGTGAATGTGTGTGTGCATGGTGCTGTGCGATGGACTGACCTCGCAACTCGTGCTCCTGGTCTAAGCTCTGGATCTACTACGGCCCTCAAGATTGCTCAAGATTACTTAATTAATGAATAAACAAATTCTTCTTCTTCTCCTCCTCCTCAATCTCTGCTACCTCCTTCCAAGCTTTATTTTCTTCATAAGCTTTAATATAATGACAGACTGAGAATGGACCATATTTATCATTTTTTCTTTCTTTAGCAGTAATACATAGGAACATAGCTGGGAACTAAATGGGAATAAAAGAAATATCGGGAACATGTGCCATAAAACTGGTCCAACGATTTGTACGGCTTTATTGTAGTACTGTGTTCATAATTTGCATAAAATCTCACCGTCGCTTTTGCTTGTCCCCGTCACTGACATCACAGTTCTGTGTCGAGCACGTACAGAGAAAATCCCGCTTTGCGGCTCACGGATGTGAACACAGGGTCACTGTGGAAAGGAATGGAAGAGAATAGAATAGACGAAAGGAAGAACACGTGGCAGGCCGTGCTGTTATATGAGAATAATACACAATGTGCATTATTTTTGTAGAACAGCACGGTCTGGAGTGTGTTATTCAGTTATACCACGGTGATTTGCCAATGATTACAAACGGAAAGAATAACGGAGACTGAGCGTGCTTACAACAGAGGCTGCTTCCTTAAATATGAAATAAATATCTCTTAACAAAGAATTTCAGCACATTAACGAACTGACAAAAAGGTTGGGAACAAATCTTGTGTTGTTGTGAGATTCTCAACTGAGAACGTAAGTAGCACCGGTGTGACCAGTGGAAATCTACGTCTAACGCTTACTTCATTGTATATACTTTAAAGCTACACGGATGAACGAATTTCCTGGCTGCATCAGTAGCTGTGCTGTTATTTAACAGCCTTCCTTGTTGTAGTACGAACAGCTGGTGCACCAGTGACAGCACAGCTGGCTTTATCAAGCTTCTTGTTACTGTTTCGTCAAACACACTTGCAAGCAATTATTTTTTTTTATTGTAATTCAGATGTTACAAACAGACACTTAAAACACATTTGATCCATCTCAAGCTTTCACGGCCATATTCCCTCCTCCACACTGTTAGTCAAGAAAATCCGCTGGCTGTAAATGTGTCTGGAAAGCGTCTCCTCCCACCACCATCTCTCCAGCCATCTCCTCTGCTGATTACAAAAGGCTAAGGCTTGATTAAAATAGCCTGCTTGTTTGCGCAGCGTATCAGCTTGTTCACCAAGCAGAACAATTGTGCGGCTAGATGACATCATTCAGACCAGTGAACGAGAAGAACTAAAACCTGAGATCTCTCATTAACAACAGCTGTCGGTAATCTGTTTGGGGTATAGTTGATTTCAGCCATGTATTAAATCTCCAACCAGTCTTTTGCTGAAACAGTGCACACGATCAAATTTTAGCACGTGATCTGTAAACTAAAGCTCAAGCAGAAAATGAACCGCGAGTATTCGATTCACTCGGAGAGACGATGAAAAATTAAAGAGACCGGGATTCAAATATTGCCGAGTTATTGTCGTGAGGTGTCTGATTGCAAATACGCTCCCAAAAGTCTTTTCTTCATTAGTCACTTGCTGCAGTTGGGTTGAATCGGGGCTGAGAGCACCTCTCTGCATAGCAAAGCAATGCCAGCAGGACAGCAATACTGGATATGTGAAAGCTCATTAGCCATTAGTCAGTACAGAAGCATGCGAACATTATTTGTGTTAACACATCAGGGAGAAAAGCGCGGATCTGTCCACGTCTAACAGAATCCTTGTAATACGTTGTTAGACAGTATAAATTTGCCATTTGGAAACCTCCTGCTGATTAGCAACATGGCGTGCTCATCTAACAGGAGAGCTGTGCATCCACAGGATCTCGCATTTGGAAGAAATACAGGATGAGAACTGTTAATTCTAACAAGCTCAAAACGACAGACATCCTCGCTTGTCCGAGCAGCCGTTACGCGGCAAAAATACATAACAATACAGCTGACTCTCATCACAAAGCAGCGATCACACACTCCGATCGGAGCTATTCAAATGTTCCGTGAGATTTCTTGAACACGACACAGTCTGTACACGGTTTTACTTGACTGTGTCAGTTTTAATACTGTTGGCTAGTTTGATGTTTACAAACATGGGAACTAATTTAAAAGTTCATTCAAGAACTTTTTTTTTTTTTTTTTTACTCCGCATACTTTCATTATACAAGTGTGTACTGCAGCCAAGAGGCCTTCATTAGCTTTTTTTTTTTTCCCCGACAACAGATGGCCTGGTGAAACTTGGCAAAAATCTGTCCAGCCTGTCTTGTCGAATATATCTGTAAATCTCTTCAGTGGATCTTGTGTCAGATGCGTGTTGCTAATTCTGCGTCCTTATTCGACTGTAAATGATTAATGATTTCTAATATAATAAGTCATACCTTGGAGCTCCGATTCTGATGTCTCTGCAAGGAAACTGTTTTGTTTTTCCATTACTTATTTACATACCTTTGCATATTTTCTCATTTCCTGTGAACACACCCTCCAGAAATAATCTCTTGCGCTCTTGTCGACCTTAAGCATGTGCCCTGAAGAGGCTTTTCCACTTATCGGTTTTTTTCAGCTGTTCAAATTTCAGATTAAATGCCAGGGCCGAAAAGCACAAAACTGCAGCACAAGGATGATTGTCAAGTGGTAGAGTCAGGGGCTCCCGAATGATGCGACAGAAAACAGCTCACCCTATCATCTGGGGAACGCAAAGTTCAAATCCGGACGAGTCGACAGACATTTGTTGGGAGTCTAGTGAACAAAATTGGCCATGCTGTCTGCGTGGGAGGAATGGCATACTCTCCCTCCCCTGTCAATCACGGAGATGCTGCCTTGTGATACAGAAGTTTGTAAAGATGTAATATTCGATCATTTTCCTCAATAAACAAATGACCAAGTATAATATTTTCATCTCATTTGTTTGACTGGGTTCACTTTATCTACTTTCAGGACTTGTGTGAAAATCTGATGATGTTTAGGTCATATTTATGCAGAAATATAGAAAATTCTAAAGGGTTCACAAACGTTCAAGCACAACTGTATGTTTCATATAATGATTTTTGATATTCATAAGTTTAATGAACATGTTACTGTATGTAGCTCATATAGATGTTCATAAAGCGGCTCATATTTATTAATAACTGCTTCCTACATCTCTCCCCCCACATCTTGTTCCCTTTCTGCCTTTATTTTTGTTCTATTCACATCAGGTACAAAGGTTTCATTAAGGATTGCCCCAGTGGGCAGCTGGACTCAGCTGGCTTTCAGAAAATCTACAAGCAGTTTTTTCCCTTCGGGGACCCCACCAAGTTCGCTACATTTGTCTTTAACGTCTTCGATGAGAACAAGGTAAGGAGGCGTCAAGTTCAGAGCGAGTTATGGTACGGTTCTGCTCACCTGCCTATGTACTTACCTGTCCAACTCTTTCTCTCTCTTTCGGCAGGATGGACGCATCGAATTTTCCGAGTTCATCCAAGCACTTTCTGTCACTTCTAGAGGAACACTGGATGAAAAACTTAGATGTAAGTGCTAAAGATGTCCATTACTCATATATAACAGCGCAACTTCTTAAGTCTTGATGACTTCAACACGATAAATCTTAATTAAGTATTTATTTGATTAATATAATAAATCAATTAAGAGGTTTTATTGCATCTGTCCGCAATGTGTTAGCATTGTTACAAAAATAACAGCAATTAGAAATTAAAACATTCATGCGATTTATGCGCAAGTATACAGAAGGCCAGATTTGCCATATCTGATCAACATGCTCCGTGACTTCAGGCTCATTAGCACTGCTGTTGAACAATGTTAGTGTTTTCTTCTACATGTGTAGAAGCAATTGTACCTGCTTGTACTGTGTCAATGTTGCAGGGGCATTTAAACTTTATGACCTTGACAATGATGGCTACATAACTCGAGATGAGATGCTGAACATCGTGGATGCCATCTACCAGATGGTGGTGAGTTATATAATGCATAAATTCCTCTTTCTCTCTGTAGTTTTTTTTTTTTTAAGTTTGTGCATTTGTGTGACAATTTTCCATGTTCGTTAGATGTTGATTGTGGCTTATAATAAGGTAGAAGTTCATGAACGTGCACGTTCAGGTCTGTTAGATCACATTCTTAAGCCACACTTGCATGGATTTTGGTCACGAACAGGTCTGCATCGTGGCGTGCCAACGCGTGGCTATAAGGGGACACGACACTTCTCACCACGACAAAGTTACTCATAGTTTGCACCATGTCGTTCCATTTATTCTGCACAGGTTATGAACTAGGTGTGCATCCGCCACGAACATGTGACACATCTAAGACATGCAATGCCACATGATGGCAATCAGTAACACGCCATAGTTGCACCATGGACAAGTTGCGATTATATCACGTCTGGGCACGTCTGTACACTGAGTGGCACGAGTGATCACTCATTAACACGTGATTCAAAAAGCTTCACGCAGTCAGTGTTCAGTGATAGACGAGACATGTGGAATTCACAAGATTCAGAACAGATGCAAAAGTGTTTAAATGTGGCGGCTGCGGGCAGTACCGTTGTTGACCATCAGAGAGAAGAAAGAATCCCTGGCAGAAATAGGAAACCAAGGAAGTGGGCCACTGCTTGCCACTGCATGCCATGCGGACACTATGCAAAATGTACGCGCAACATATGCGTGCCAATACGCACCATTGCGTCCCACGGGTGTTTACGTTGTCGAAAAAAGGCATGCAATGGCAAGCAGTGAAACTCAGCAATGCGCAATTGTTGCATGTAGGTTGCATATAAGTTGCACCACTGGCACGAAAATTTTGTCGTGCCAAATTTCTGAAAATGTCCAAACACCGACACATGCACTTGATAAGAAGCCCCATGAAGCTCCAGTCACACTTCACGAGTAGTTCCCTCATTGGCACGCAACAGCGATGGTCCTTGCGTGCCACTGCTGTTGTGCAAGTGTCAGGTAGGCTTTATGGTTTGTTTTTTTTTCAATTGCAGGGAAACACAGTGGAGCTACCAGAGGAAGAAAACACACCAGAGAAAAGAGTGGATCGCATTTTCGCTATGATGGACAAGGTGATGAAGTCCACACACAATGATTTCATTTTAATATCTACAGCAGGAAAATGATTTTATATACAATACTGTGCAAAAGACTTGGGCATTGTCAGTTTTTAAAATAGTAAGCTTGTCTTCGATGTATACGTTATGTTGTGACTAGAAATTCGTTAAAAACTGTATTTTATATGTTTTTGCGTACTAGATCCGAAATGGTGTATGCCAGACTCCAGTTAAGGGCAGGGTCTAACTTTTTTTTTCCTATGTCTATGGTCTGTGTGGCTTTATAGCACCCGGACTTATTTCCTATGCAGTAATTGAAGCTAGGGTAGGTAGGTAGCGGTTAAGGTGTGACTTAAGGGCTTGAACTGCGAATCATTTTTTATTCTTTTTCTGGGCCTGTAAATTGTTTATTTTTGACTGTTTTTCACACCAATGAAAGAGCACTGGAGGATACCTGGAGAGCTTGCGCGGTCAGTCTGTAGTGAATCCACTCTCTGAACCCTCTCAAGTGTCATGACCAATCACAAATGGTGACAGCAGTGAAGCGTCTGCAACAGCTGAAAGCACTGTGAGCGTGCAGCACCTGTTCAACATGTTCCAGAACGTCATCCAAGCTTGGCATGAAAGACAGGAGCCATTTGACAGAGAAGCGGCAAAACAAGAACAAAGGTGGTATTCACTACTGAGCCAGTTTGCTGTGTTGCAGGAAGAAGTGAAAAGAGGCCAGAGAAAAATGCTGAAATGAATCAATGGGAGAATGGAACCAGTTTCAATGCCAGAGACAACACAGACCCTGCACCAGGCACAAGCACTGACCCCAGGGGCAAACAGCAGCACTGGACACCAAGAAATACCAAGACAATTTACAGTATCACAAAATATGCACAAGGCCATCTCTGAGAATGAAGCCAGTTAAAGAAGAGGATGATATTGAATATTACCTAACAACATTTGAATGCATTGCATTTAAGGATTGAGGTGGCTCAAAAAGGAGTGGGCATTGCAACTTATAATGCCTCTTGAAGGTAAAGTCAGTGCAGCATATGTGGCCATGGACTTCTTTAAGCAGCTTTAATAAAAACTACAGCAGAAAGTCTACAGTAGGACACAACAAGAGTGACTGTCCTAGGATACCTGTAAGCTTGAATCACCTAGGCTATATTCTAAGAACCGAGAAATATTTTGAAGAGCCAAAAATATGATGGAGAACCTGTTAATTCTTGGGAAAATTGGCAACTAAACCTTTAAAGGTTTAATCAATATGGGCACCAATCAAGCCCTCATTTAATCCCATCCTTACCTGAGTCCCGACTGACACACATGGGCAGATTTACTGCTAAATGCATATAGCAATGATCAAGTATACCCAGCAGCAAACGTTTGCATTGACATTAAGGGCCAAACTTATTTTCTGCATGTAGTTGTGATATAAAAATCACCATTTGCAGACATACTGGGTAGAAACATTACATTTTGGTCAGCCATTTAAGCACTGTACATCTGAGGCTATGGCTGTAACTAGGCTTCAAGCTAAACCATAGAGAGTTGAAAGATGAGCAGTAAAATGACTTACCCATAGCAGAGAAGCACAAAAGAAAGAAATCTAAATAAGACCAATGACAAGAGAAAGTTATGGCAGTAGAATAGTGGTGCAGTTAAAAACATCTGCTAGCGATGAAGCATTGTGTTACCTAGCAACGTAGCCCGAACCAAAATGAAACATTTAAATAATTCTTTACTAAATGTGTAAATGAAAGAGGTCTAAATGTAGGCAAATGATCCTCCATGAAGATAAATTGTTCAGAGCCAAGCAGGTGAGTGAGCACTTAGTGGTTCCTAAATCTCTCAGAAAGGAAGTACTAAAACTAGGACACTAAGAACTGTGGGCAGGCCAACTAGGACATACCAAAACTCTTAATAGAATAGCCACCCCTGTGTCAGTACATATAGTGGAACTTTGTAAATTATGCCCAGTGTCAGTTAATAGCCCCAGGAAAGAAATCTGACGGAATACTTTCAATAACTTTGCCAATCATTGATGTGCCATTTTCAAGAATTGTCATGGGTTCAGTAGGCCCTCAGCCAAAAGGTTCAGGAAAACACTATATTTTGTAATTACACAAATCACTCTCCAGAGGTCTTCTCATTAAAAAAATGAAAATTTACCAGATAGAAAATACCATAATACAGCTGATTTCTAGATCAAGGCACTAATTCCTAATAACTAATTTTACATCATAGCTGATAAAAAAGGTTTTCCCACTGTTAGGAGCAAGCAGTATTAAGACCATGCCATACCACCCCCAAATTGGTAGGTCGGTGGAACGTTTTAATCAAACACACAAGAATATCCTGGGCAAGTACGTGACAGACAGCAGCTGACTGTGATCCCTGGCTACTATATCTTATGTTGACAGCTTTTGTCTTTTTTTTTGTTTTTTTTTTTGCCTAACAGGATTTTGTCTATTTGAACTTATGCACAGAAGACAAGTATGAGGTCTGTAAACTTCCCCAGAGAGGCTAGGGAAGGGAACAACACAGAGGAAGGACTATATGTCCTGGCCTACATTCTCAAGATGAGACATGAGATTTGACAAACCTTGTGCATGAGAATATGGAAAAGACCTAACCACAACAGAAACGGTGGATAGAGCGATGAGGAACAGAGAACTGATCCCGGGACAAAAAACTGCTCATCTGAAACAGGCCTATTGGCTAAGTAGAAAAGACCATATGAGGTGCAATGCAGGAAAGGAGTAACTACATATGAACTGCGTCTGCCAGACAGGAGGAAGAAGAAGAAGGCTTATCAATTAAATTTCCACACCAGCATGTTTAAACCATGGCAAGAAATAGCTGAGTGTGTCACAAAACATCTCTGCATGTGCCATTGAGCTGACAGAACAGCGCTTCCCCACAATCTGAGTAGCTACAGTGCCAACAGATCATCTCGGCAAACAACAACCGAGGTAGGTAAACAGCTGAATTACAACAACTTATTTCAGAGAGAAACCAAGAAGACCGTCCATCAAAGAACACCACATCTTTCTTACAAAAGCAGGACCCATTTAATAGACGAGCTGCAGGGTTCCATGTTAAAGTTTTGCAGTTTGGACTAAGTGGAGCTACTTCAAACCATTTCAGAGATTAATTGATGATGTTTTGAAAAGTACAGAGGACTTTAGTAGACTACATAGATGATGTTGTCATTTACAGCATGACTTGAGAAACCATCTGGACCATCTGGCAACAGTATTCCAGAGACTCATTAATGCAATACTGACGGCGAATCCAGCAATGTGCAATTTGGCAAGAAGTAAAGTTTCCTACATCTTGGGGAGTGGCCAGTTGTGCCCCAAGTCAATAAGGTGAAGGCCATCAGAGGCTATCCAGCACCAAACCCAGAGCAGGGTGAGATTCTTTCTTGGTTTAGTTGAATGGTATTGGAGATTTATTCCCAACGTTTTCAGCCATTTGGTGATACTCGCTAACCTGACCAAAAGGACACCCCATAAGATCAAGTGGACACAGTAGAGCGACGCAGCCTTCCGCAACTTCCATGCTTGTGCTCAGAGCCAGTTTATCAGAGCCCACACTTGGAACAGACAGATGCATCAGGAAATGTACTTGGAGCAGTGCTACTGCAGAGTGATAGTGCTGGCCTGAGACCACTGCAGTATAACAGCCAGAAATTGTTTCCAAGAGAGACTAGACACTCTATGGCACTGAAATGGGCCCTTGTATAAGCAGAAATATTGTTAATTAAAACTTGAAGAATGTCCTTACTGGTAAGGACATTCTACAAGGTACTTATTTCCTTGGCTGTAGTTAAAATGAGGATTAAGTGGCTGCTGGAGCTTAGTCATGGGCTAACTTGAACTGAGAATAGATTTTATTATTTTCCCCAGACTGTAAAAAGTGTGTGTTTGACTGTTGGTCACACCTATAAAAGAACACTGGAGCTTACCTGGAGAACTTGTGCAGTCTATCAGTAGTGAATCAGCTATCTGAATCCACTTAAGCGTCACACTTCAGCACAGTCAGTAAAAAAAACATATTACGTAATAGACCGCTTAGAAAAAGCGTAGAACTTCAGGCAAAACATTAATTTTGTATGCATAACATTCAAAAGCAGAAGCAGTGTGAGTCAAAGTTTGCAGAAGGACTGTAGCGTAATACCAGATATGTTGGCACTAGTTTATCATGAGGGAGAGAGACGATTTGGTGTGTGTTTACACAAATGAGAAATCACGCTCTCCGAGATGCTTAGAAAAACTTCCAGTCAATATTCTCATAAAGCTGCACAAAGTGTACTTGAGACTACCGATGCAAAAGGTGCTTATGCCAAATATCTGTGTAGTTTAGTGCTGTCTACTGCTGTGACAGAAGAACGTATTGAAATATTTCTCATGGCTACAACACAAAGATCATTTAAAGGAAAGTGTTCAAAGTACAATTACATGCATAATACCAGATGTGTTAACATGAGTTCATTATGAGTGGGAGACACGACGCCATTTGTTTAGAAAGAAGTGGCAATCAGGCTCTCCAAGATGCTTTGTCGTACCTGAAAAAGTGTACCTGAAACTACCGCTGCAAAGGTATGTCATGCAATATTTGTTAAGTTTAGCTTTTTTAGGAAGTTTTATGTATAAAATGTTCAATTTCATCATTTTTGAAGATGTCCATGTTTTAAAGCAATTCCAAAGACTTTTGCACAGTAATGTATGTATACGCATGCATATATGTATTTGTATATATACACACAAACACACAAGTCTCCATATATGGGGGGGAAATTAATACTTTTTAGCAAAATGTCTTTCAAAGTCTTTTCATGGTTAGTTTACATTCTATATTTTTTAGCAATTAGGAGTGAAAAAATATATAGGGAGAACATATTGGTCACTGACCATCTGTTTGCATTCAAATTGGAAGAGATCTAATTATGTGTAGGCCTATAAATACCACTGTTTATATTGTTGCTAAGCTATGCCACTTTTCTCTCACCTTTTTCTACTTATTATCTGTTTCATACATGGGCTCATGACTGGCAGTTGATACTCACTCAGTAAATCATGGTCCAGCGCCTGTGCTGCAGTAGCTCGTACTGCACCAAAGCCTTGAAGGGCAGATTATATGAAAGATCAGGAATCAGACTCGGTAGACTTGTTGTAGACTTTTAAGTAGATTTTGATTCGCTGATTAATGGACTGAGAACGTGTCACACAGCGTTTCTCACCACTGCAGCCAATCTCGGTCTCCATTCCAACAATCTTACACATCACACTCAAACCTGCATTGCAGTCCTTAGTTAGCGCAGTTCACTACAGAAAAGTTACAGTCAAAGCAGCGTATACTCATCCTGTCACTCGTACACTCACCCAGTTGATTTCTCCGTGGAACCTGAAATGTCCAGAAATGAAATGCAGATTTACATGAGTCAGGGCTGAATGGTAAATTTTCAAGTAGGTAGCACTGATACCAGAAAAGCTGTAGATCATATTGAGATCATAATTATTTTGGACTCCAACATGCCATGTTACATTATCAACAACTATGATTCATAAAAAAAAAAAGGTTTTTCCCGCTTAAACAGTATTTAAGTGTACTTTCAGTATGTACAGTTGTGCTTGAAAGTTTGTGAACCCTTTAGAATTTTCTATATTTCTGCATAAATATGACCTAAAACATC
>JAQQZR010000017.1:9022487-9042403 GCA_030068235.1 Notoglanidium macrostoma
CAGTCAAACAAATGAGATGAAAATATTATACTTGGTCATTTATTTATTGAGGAAAATGATCGAATATTACATATTTGCAGTTTACTTTCAAGCCATTAATACAGTATATGTTCGAATAGTCCTTAATGTAAATTTAACACATGTAATAAATGTACCTACCAGTACACTATGGTGGTTTACTATACAACAGTCCCAATTTAGTCTGCACCAATATCAGAAAAGGTTCTTCGTCTATATGAATAGCAGGAAATTACTACAGTTTTCACTTAGGTTATCAACATCATCCACATCAGTCTCTGACTCATCACTGAGGTCATTTAAACACGTGACGTTAAAATATGAGCCTCGTCATTGCCTCTTCACTCGAGTGATCTCTGCACTAACATCATTGTCAAGATAGTTACCGATTAATTCAATCGGCGCTGTTCTGTTGTCTTATTCGAACCCAGAGAGTGTGTAAGTGCCCTTCTCTGTTTTGATGATGATGACATTTTAGGAGTTGGTATCTGATTACAACTGTAATGATTATGCTTATCAAAGCACAGCATTCAGTGTGTAATAAAGGCACACTGAGGTTTTAGGCATCTTTAGGTAGACTGACTGCCTTTACTGCTGTATTGTTAAACTGGCCACTTACCTGACGTACTTTATAAAGGTAGACTGCAATGACAAGATTGGAAAGTAGTCTAAATTATATATATATATATATATATATACACTATATATAAATTGTATATATACACACTACCAGTCAAAAGCTTTTTATTAATTAATGTAATTAACAATTAATAAGTAATCACTTAATTAACAAAAAGTGCTAAGATGGTTGAAAGCTTTCCTAGGTGTTGTATAAAACCATTATTATATAATGCCATCATAACATGAACATGAATTTATATATATATATATATATATATAGACACAACAACACAGAATTCTAACAAAAGCAACTGTGGTCTTTTTTTTTTAGCACCCATTGATTTTTTTTTTTTTTATGTAGGCACTGTGACAGTGTTGTTGCATTGTCCAGCCCTATGACTGATTCTAAGTTTGTAAGTTTGAGTTTAAGGAAAGTGTGCATGTGTTCATTACCAGAATGCAGATGGGATGTTGACACTACAGGAGTTTCAAGAGGGCTCCAAGGCAGATCCTTCCATTGTACAGGCGCTGTCACTCTATGATGGCCTTGTGTAGCCAGACCTCAACATGGCCCACAGTGAGTATCCATTTCTCTCTCTCCAGCTATTCACTGTTTAGCAGGACAATGATACGGATCTGAGACTTCTTTTAGAAACACAAGCCTTTAAATAGCATTGCTATGAACTCCATTTTTTGCCGTACACTGCAGTGGTGCTGTGCTGCGGCATCACATCTCCAGGGGCACAGAGTCGGTGCTGAACTCGGGTTATTGTCTGTGTGGAGTTGTGCATGCTCTCCCTGTGTCTGTGTGGGTTTCCTCTGAGTTCTCTGGCTTTCCTCTGATATACTGGTAGGTGGATTGGCTGCTCTAAATTGCCCCCAGGTGTGAATGTGTGTGTGAACGTGTGTGCGCATGGTGCTCTCTGATGGACTGGCAACCCACTCTGTTTACAACAAAAACAGCAACTGGGCAAACACAACTCAACTAAAAATGGATGCTTGTGAAGAACAGAATGAAAATAGAACCCTATGAATCATTTCTCTGTTTATGCTGTATTATATTATGCAGACATTTTAATAGGAACAGCTGCTCATTCATGCAGATATCCAAGCAACCAATCATATGGCAGCACCACAGTACATTAAATCATGCAGATACAGGTCAGGAGTTTCAGGTAATGTTCACATCAGATGTCATCTCATCTCGGGGACGTTTGACCATGGCACGGTTGTTGATGCCTGAGCATGTCAGAACCTCTTGAGAATTTCTTTAGAGTTTATATAGAAAGGTGCAAAAAAAAAAAAAAAAAAAAAGCATCCAACGAACTCAAGTTCACCAGGCAATGTTCTTCTGTTCAGGTTCCATCACTGAGATCACTATTCTGATGTTTGATCAACATTAACTGAAGCTCTGAACCTGTATCTGCATTTATGCGTAGCTCTGCTGCCACATGTTTGGCTAGTAAGTGTATATATATTAGCAATTTTGTGCTTAAAACAGATGTTTCTTGTTCACTGCTATTTTGTCTACTCGCAGGCCACCACAACAATCCATTTTTTGCCATCCTGCTTGCTCTGTGAGAGAAGCTGATGTGTCCCTTGCTTTCCCACTCTTGCTTGGACCTTGTACTGCATTGGTGCATTGTGGGGGATGCTTGTGGATACGGCTCAGCTGTCAATTATTCATCTGCATAGTCAAAGAAAACACAGGTCAAGGCAACATCACAGATTGTGCCATCTTCTGCAGAATTATTCTCAAGATTCTTGTGAATATGATGAATTAAATCATTTCCTTTAAAGGAGAGAGAAGCTCCCATGCATGAGCAGCACGCATATAAGAATCAGTATATTACTGAAGACCAGTAGACCCGACCATTTTATTTTGTTCACTGGAGCGAGATGAAGATATTGAGCCCCATCAAACTCTTGAGGGGCCTCCAAACAGGACAACATCCACAGACTTTCCGTATAAATATATAATAAATGAATAAAACTTTAAACTGTGTTATTGAATTGTAGATTATGGACAATGACATGAAAGGCTGTGATTCACTGGACCTTAGGCCAGTCTTTTTGAAGATCAAGTGGAAGTGTAATATATTTGGTTTCATGTATGCAAACATGTACCCAGTATTTAACGACCTATTTATTTAATAGTTTTAAACTGTTCTGATCACGTTTGTGGTGTAAATTACTGCTGCAACCCGTGCTGCTCTTGTGACGCTTCTGTGATCATACTGGGGCGTGTGATGTGCGTTAAACACTGATCTAGTGATGTATCGCTTCTCCTGCTAAACGTAGCATATTATGAACCTAGAAAGCTGACAGAGGGATGATTGTTAAGCCTTGGCTTTTATGCCTCAAAAGGAAGTGTTACTCATTTACACCATTTTTTAAGTTTTCAGATCACTACGTTTTTTTTTTAAATATATATATATAGTGTATTTTGAAAACTTTAACCTGTTTATTTGACTCCGATACTTTCATTTCACTTTTCCAAGTCAATCCACTTGCTTAAAGGTGGCATATTATTCCCCTTTTCTACAAATTGACAAAAGTCCCTGAGGTCAAAATTCCACAAGAGTAAAGCATCACAGCATCCTTCTCATCCTGCCTAAACACAACCTGCTCAGAGCGGCCGATTTGAGTGCCTGTTCCTTTAAATGATAATGAGCCACTGCTCATCCCACCCCCTTCTTCCATCGGTTAATCAGGTAGCACTTTCCTCATGAATATTCATGAGCTTTCCCCTGCTGCTGAAGCCGCACCTGGAGATACTCGTATCATTCTAATGAGCTCCCTTTGTGACATAATAACGGGAGCCAAATCTAAACAGCTTATTGAAACCCGTTTTCTGAAATAGGCTGCCCAAAACAAATTCACTGGGTTGCTTTATTTCTGAGTTTGTGGGTTGGTACTCCGGACACCCAAATGTATGTTCACAAGCACATGAACAGGTGAGTTTTTCATAATATGTCCCCTTTAACAGACATTTGTGATCTACTGGAAGCTAATTTTGGCTCGGTAAACTCATTTTTGAGTAACAATAGATAAATCAGCGTTTACATCACATCCACATGACGTTATTTCACAGCATGGAGAAGGCACACCGGTATGGCAGCCAGAAGCTTCGCATCGCTCTGTACAGAATAACATCATGAGCTGTTACGGTCTATATTATGTTATCTATGGTACTAACAAATCGGAAATCAAAAAGTACTGTGTATAACAGGACAGTATTTGAATATGCAGCACATTGTACAGCATGAAGTTGTAAAGTAAGTATTCATTCCCTGTCCGTCTAAACAAACTGCTGACATTTCTGTTAAAGTGGAAGGAAACAGTTCAAGTGTCTTTACTTGGATGTAGTGATACTTGAACTGTATTATGTACAAATATATTTTGTATGCTGTAGTCTTTGACATGGGAAAAACCCATTTAAGTTAAGGTTCATTATGTTAAGGACTGTATTATTGTTTTATTATTAAGTTTTGAGGTTACATTTTTTTATCATTTGTACATTGGGGAAAAACTGTAAGATTAAAAAAAAGTCATAAAGGGCAGCTTTTAATGCAGAAAACAACCCATCTTTAAGAACTCGGCACTGAGAGCTGTATTGCTAACACAGTCGATTTTGTGAATGCGCTCACATCATGCAGTATGTGTTACATGTGTTACTGGAGTTCCTAAATAAATCCAAATGGTTTTAAAACAGAGCTCTGGGTCTTTTACAGAGGGAGCTAAACTGAGATCAATAAAGCTATCCCCTAATTAACAAGCGATCTTGAAATATGATGTAGTTAGCAGTAAGGCTGAGCGATATGATGTTATAGCATTACAATTGTATTAAACTATGCCACTATGCACTTACCCAGGTATTACAAGTTTGGTTTTTGTTAACACCGTTATAACACTGACAGACTCTGGGTTAGATGTACACTTCGCTCAAAGTGTGTCTGAAATGAACAATAATATGCTTTAAAAAAAATCATTCTTATTAAATATCATACTATCATGGAAGTACAAGTAACTGGTGTGGAGGGTATTAATGTGGATGATATGCCAATTGGTTTACTAAGTGTTTAAGTAATAAAACTCAACAAGCTGCTATACTTCGAGCAGTCGAAGTAGGGAGCCATTACTACCCCAAAGTTATATGAGTTATTCCTCTTATACCACAGCAATTTGCTGGCATAAGACACAAAACAACACAGATTATCATATTGCCAGGAAGTCTTCTGTCCTGAAGAGAGGAAAACTTACTGATGCTTAAGCACCGACACCGGAGACTCCTTCCATAAATGTTAAATAAACATCTCCTTATAGGCTTTACCTTATATATGATTATACATTTGTTAAATAACAGATTTTTTAAACCCTTTTGTCAAATGTTTAGTGTCTATTGGCTCTTATAAAAGTAGACACTCAGGGCTTTAGGTTTTCATAAGTATTTTTTTACCTACCAACATAGGGTGTTTTACAGTCAAAAAAGCTTTAGTTGTGCTGTCCGTTTTATCTCTGTACTAATGTTATTGTGGAGAAATGTTCATTGTTTGGCCAGCAGGTGGCTAAAGCCAGTCCTGTTACTCTACACACAGAAAGCCAAGTTTCCTGACTTGTTGCAAAAAATAATTGTCTTGTCTGATTGAAATGAATCTGATTGAAAATGCCTGATCAGGTCCTGTGTCCACTAGTTTTGTTTTGTTTTTTGCTCTGGCAGCACGCACGACCTCATTTTCAGAACGCTTTTCTCAAGCGTTTATTGTTGCTAGGTAACAGAAAGCATCTAGCACTTCATTATGAACATCAAGTCTCTACTTAAGAAAGGTGAGCTAAAACAATGGAAAGGAAATGCGTTGATTTCAAATATTGATCATGGTAACCCTTCAGTGTTAGATCATGAATAACTGGGTTTTCAGCAACAGCCAAGATCAGTTTCACCTCCATCATTATCGACAATGATGCTATCATAATAGCCCTCCTTGGTCGGTGAGAGAGAAGGGACATTGACAAGTTCGGTGGTGTTTCAAAAGTTTCAACTGAAAGCCCCTGAGTGCAGCGAGAGAAAAAAGGAAGTGCTGAGGACATTTTTGGGCAGAGGACGCTGAGCGCTGCCAATGCTGAACTTCACAGGTTTGATATAGAAAACTGATGTCGCTGTCACAAAAAAAAACACATGTGGTGGACACGGGCCCCAAGTTGATGTCCATCCACTTGCAGAATAGTACACCAGTGTACTGCAAGAAAGGGTTTAATCAAGATCTTCTGTCCAGTCAGAATCAAGAACAGTGCTGTGGTACAACTGGTTTTACAGAATGAGTTACTTCGTATAAAACTGTCTCCTGAAACATCTTTAAAATTGCCAGTATCACAAAAGTCCCATTACGCACAACACTGGCAGTCCAGGAAAATAGCTCAATTCCATGGTAAACCACGACAGCACCGCCTATAAAACTCTGAGCACACACATGGCACTAATTTGCCCAACATTTAGTATATCAAACAGAATATGCAATTTCACCATCTTTCTTGCACTGACTTCCCACCTTTTGCATAATCCTCCAACAAATGCATATGGGTGAAGAGGAGAATTATTATTCTGCCTAAAAATAAGTGCAAACAGCTGAGCACATCTGGCCCTGTGGTGTTCGTCACATTATCAAGATATTGAATGTTAATTTTCCTCTAACCAACCATTTTAGTTCGATCTTGCTCTTTTTCCTATTATAAATGAAAAACAAAATCCTTTTTTTTCAATGTAACACAATTGTTTTCCTGGCATTTTGCAACAAACTTAAGCAGAACTGTGTACCGGGATGGATATTGTGTATCAGGAAATGATATTTTTGACTTATCATCCACTTCTAGTTAGCATCTATACCTGTCTACGTTACCAGTTTGCAAACGGTGACATGAGGCAGTTTTGGTTCACAATACTGTGCTGAAGAATCTAAGGCTCTTTAGCATAGTAAAGTGAGAGCAACCCCATCTATATTCCGTTTACTCCGTGTGTCACGTGGCTAATTAAATCAATCCTCAATTCTCACCACCTCTCTTAAGTTGGTGTGATGAGGATTGGAAGCATGGCTGTTCCACACGCTGTTCGAAATGTAATTGGTAATTATGCATTTTGCTCTCATGTTCTGATGTAACAGATGGAGGGGAGCAAAGGGTATTAGTATTCTCTTCTCACTAAAGTGCTCAGTAAGTGTATATCACAATCTAAACATTTCTCAGGACTGCCAGAAAACCACTCTTGCAGCCCTGACACCTCACTTTCTCAGGTGTCAAAGTGACAGGACATCACTTTGATTTCCTCAGGATTTGATTTCTGCCTCACTTGTAAGTTGTTTTTGCGTAATTGTATCTGCTAAATGAGTAAACAGGAGTTCAATTGGTTTAGAAAAGAACTAGCAGGAAAATGGAATTAATGTCTTATTACTATTACTTACTGCTATTTTTTTTTTTTTTGTATTGTGAGCTCAGAGGCAGGAGATGACACGCTGGATCCAGGTGCAAACCAGTGAGTTTATTAAGAACAAAAGAAAAGTGCAGTTCAATAACATGGCAAGTGTCCTGTGCATGCGGGGAATTAGTCCGTGAAGGGGAAAAGAGTTAGTGTAGGCATGCTCCAAGGTTTTATTTTTTACATATCTCACAATGTATCAAAACAACCCTGCATATTCAAACCGAAGAATGTCACAAACTCAACTCCGCAGGTTTCTTGCTTGTAGTCTACTGTGATCCATGGCCTCTGCATTCATGGCCATCTGCTTTTCAGGCTGATTGTGAAACTGTCTGATCTGACTCCGTTCTCTCAGTCGGTTCCTGCATATGTGCTTCAAGCTGACAGTCTATCATATTTAATAGGCATCTCATGCCTGCAGGACACACACACACACACACCTGCATCTGGGATTCTCATTTGCTCTGTTTGTCATCACACCTCCAAAAAAGGTTTGGGAACAGGTATCACTGTACCTAAGTAGTTCATTTGATTACTTTCACTTTACTGTACTAAATAAAAAAGTTTTGCCATGGTCCATGTAATTTGAAGAAAGCAATATTGAATGTCTGACTTATTAAGCAAGATACACTATATGGTTAAATGTTTGTGGACAACTGATCATCACACCTCATACTGTTGCCACAAAGAATGTCTTTTTATGACGTCTATAGAATATCAGTGAATGCTGTAGCATTTCACTGCTGTAACCTTTCACTGGAACTAAGAGGCCCAAACCTGTTCATCCATGGAGTGGGATGTTCAACAAGCACAAGGTGTACACAAACCTTTGGCCATAGAGTGTATGTTAAGAACAATGTGCAGCGGGGTGCAAAAACAAGTTTTTGGAGAGGATCTAAAAGTTATAGATAGTTATAAAGGACAATGGGTGGGATTTTTTTTTTCTTTTTCCCCATCTTTATTACGCGTGCCAATATTTCTGGAGCTGACTATGCATTTCAAGTGGGGTACGTCTGCAAATCAGAATATTATGTAATCAAAAGGTAAGATTTAAGGAAAAAAAAACAGGTCTCTAGCATTTAAATAAGTGGAGTTGAATAAGATTTGTATGATTTTATTTCTCATTGAACCCGCCCCCATGTCCACCAACAGACACAAAGCTCCGCCCCCAAAACTTATTCTTCTAGAGTTAGCTTGCTGTAAAGCACATACAGACATTTCAAGCACATACAGACATTCAGCTGCTTGAAAGCCAAGTCACAACTATAAACATGCAACTTCTCCTAATAATAATTTATGAGGATGTGAAGGGGTGTTGGGGGCGTGTCTATAAAATGACTAGCAAGAGGTTAATTCATATACAAACAATCCATCAGGACCTAATAGCAGGGTTCCAAACTGAGAGTTTTCAGTTGTGTAATACACCTGTTCTGAGACAATGGCATAAACTATTATTTTTATCATTTCAACATAATATTCAACATTATTTGTACTAGTAAGAAATGAAAAATATTGACTATTGCACCTTTAAATACTTGATCGCTGAGTGTTCGGTGACGTCAGTCCTTCGCGACTGTGTGTTGTGTAACGTTGAATGTTAGCGACACCTGCTGGTCATGATGAGGCATATAGTGATACGAGCTCTGCAAACACTTTTTAATTATTGCTAAAGTTTATCCCTGTATAATACCCACATCTATTTTTAATTTCTCGCGAATCTGAGAGAGAAAAAACATTCGTTGTAAAAATCTATCCCGCACAACTAACTCAAACAATTTTTTTAAAAAGTTTTTATTAATGGACATGTGATTTCTTCGGTCTGTATTAATCTGAAAATTCTTGAAAATTTGTGAATATTATATATTTTTTATATCGTGATAAATAAAGAGATTGATTAGTATAGGACAATTGATGGTATGTTGGACATTACCCAATTCTGTTCAGTTTTAAGTTGTTTAGCTGTAGATTAAGCCCATTCAAATGCATTGCTCAGGTAATTAGGCTTAAACTAGAACTAGCTTTACTAACAAGTGATGGACACCGTACAAAAATCCTGTACTTGAATGAACCATAACGCATTAAAACCATAGATAGTAAAAAATGAGTGGACGGAGCCACTCCATAGAGTATGAATGGACAGAATCGAAGCCAAATTGAAACTAATTCCTGATAAGCCTCTCGCTGACCGTTTGTCCACTGCGCAGCCAAAAACTCAATTTTGAACAACAAACAAACTTTTTTCCGACTGCAGACAATTTTGCTAAGTTTTCTGATTCACTGAACTCTTTAAGGGGTACTACTGATGGCCGAATAGGTTTTTCAGATTCCACCCTGAGCCTATTATTTCAACAGTACAGTTGGGCGACTGGGCGTCGCAGGTTGATGACGCTATTTTTGTGTCGTTGGAGAAAAACGTTTATTACGCGCGGCCATAAAGTGAGTTACGATGTTATGGAGCCGATCATGCAGTGTTGTGTTTCTTTAGGAAATAATAACGATCACAAAAAGGGACAGAATTACCTCGTTGATTAAAACGAGCGTCTTAACGTAAACCTGTCATTTGTTACAGCCGGATCTGACGTCAGAGCTGTTGTAAGAAAATTCACGCACATCTGATTTGAGAATTCAAGTACTCCAAGTGGGTGGGCTTATGGCAAGAAAACTTTACGTCATTTTTTGTATTAACCAATAATTTAACTCTTACCCGCGCTCCCAAGTTTTCTCAGCTCACCCGTTTTTTTGAAAACATCCCGCCTCCTGGGCCAGGATTGGTTAGAAGTCCAGCGTCTAACCAACAGACTGTTTGTGAGTTTGAATAACTAGCCTATCACAGCGCAGGACCTAGGGTCTATAGGAATACGGGTGGGAAAGCAAGGCGTGCGCTCTGAACTTCCTTCCGCTCGAGTATAACCCGCTCTGAGATTGCTAGCGGACTCTTTACTCCTATAGATTAGCAGGCTAGTTCATCTCACAGCTGCGGAGTCGGGGTGTGTTTAATTGCGTTATAATTATGTCATTGAGAGGATTATATATTAACGTGTTTACACAGTTTAGCGGCACGTATTAGTTTTTTTTTTTAGTTCTGTTGATACTGAACCTGGTAGCTGTGATAAGCTGTCATGCTAGCCAAACATGTAAGGGTTGTAACTAGCTAGCAAAGCTAGGCTAGGCTAGGCTAGGACACCTAGTCATATCACATCAGTAACTCAACCTTAGTTACTAATTTCGAAAAAAAAGTATCAGCTCTTCTACTAGCTAAAGTGTTATTTACCAGCTGGTTAGCTAGCTAGCATCCTCGCTAACAATTGGATTCTCCTGGAAATGGTAAGTCGCTCGCTGGTTAGCTGGCTAGCTATGTTTTTGGTTGGTATACTTTCCCATAGAGCTAATAAAGTCATGAATATTACCCATTTTACAATATGTTTATTAGCTTGTTATCCCGTGTATGTTTCATTCTTTAAATAAAGTATTTCTGGTAGGAAGCCTGAACTGACAGTTAGCATTACTGTGTGGCTAACGTTAGTTTTTAAAATAGCCAATATTACTTCCTTTTTTTTTTTTTTTTTAAATAACGACCGCAGATGATTTCCGAGTTAGCATGCAAACTAGCACTAAAGCTCCCTGCAGGCGCGCGGACAGGAAGCCCTGAGACAGGCCTCGGTTAGTGCTGTTCGTGTTGATGGCCTTCTGCAGTAGGATTCATTTATTTGTGTGGTTAAGCAGCTGGTTTTGCTGCTTGGTTAAAGAGTAGTGTTTAGTGTGACAGAGTTGTTATTGAGTAACGTGGCGAGGTTTTGATGCTGGACTTCAGACACCTCATGACTGGGTTGAGATTCACAATGCCAAGGCTTTAGATTTCTGCCTACATTTTAATTTCTCCTGTTTTCAAAAAGAAAAAGAAAAAAAGCCTAATGTATGTCCATAACCTTATTGTAACCCAGCAGTAACACTAGAAGTGTGCCAATGAGCAGGTTACATGTCAAACATGACCGCACACACCACCAGGGTTTCGTTTGAACCCAAACCCTCCTGCACTGGATTTATTCTGGACAATGCGGGACCGCATGATACGGTAACAAATCCAGCGGGTCTATTGCCAAGAAAGCTGTACCATATCCAAGTGCTTGGACTGGTTTACTGTGTCTCCTTGTGAAGACCAGCAACACTTTCTAACATTTAATAACCTGTCTTTAGTTTCATATCAAAGATATTTACAACCTGTGACTGTAAAGCGATGAAGAGGTATTCAGTAAGAGTTGAGGTCTGGTGCTGCGTCACACTCACTGTTCACTGCAAATGTGTTTACCACATTACGCTCTCATGTTAACAAGTGTTTTACCGCTTTAGAGGCGTATAAATCTCAAGGCCACGTGTAATGTGCTTGTACGCTTTCTTTGTTTTTGGTCTCGGGGGGTTTTCACTGGCAGTGAAATCATACACGTTTAACTTTACACCGTTCCCGACAGAGATGTCCTGATTGCGTAGCCTGTAGTTTCGTAGACAAGTGTTTGTACACTCGTATTGTTCATGAATAATCATGACTAGGCTGTTTGCGCCCTCACAACCAAACCTACATTACTGTTAATGTGTAATATTCATCAGAAACGTTTTTGGCATCTTGCAGTAAAAAGTAGTTCATGCTTTAGCCAATCCAATTCCTCGGTACAGTCGCTATGTTTACGTCGCTATGTTTACGAATTTATGGAAAACGGTTGGACAGATGTGCGTGTTTAGATTTCCCAAGCGTACAGACACGCGCCCAATCCCGCAAAGCTGCTTTACTCTGCCTCCTGGAGATGACCGTGGTGAGAATTTTTAGTCAAACCTATTGCGTTTCGTTTTATCCATTTTATTTAAGCGACCATCGGAAATGCACCATCTCCTTATAGAAGTGCCGAACAGGAGAAGGCGATTCGTTTCAAAATGCTGTCCTGTACGGAGCTGAACCTTCGCTGCATGTTTTGTTCTCCAAAGCAAGAGGACTGTGGATGAAAGTCCAAAGCAAAGACTGCTGGGACAAAGTCGTCCTTCATGTATTTACAGATGTTACAGCACGACACGCCAGTCATTACGTCATCGCTGTGTGGTGTACAGTAACCTCCTGCGCATGTCCAGGTGTAGAAGGCAGTCTAATCAAGTGGTTACTTGCCTACTATATATCTAGCAAAAGAGATTCTCAGAGTCTACACCATCTCTTTCAATCCAGCGAAGTTGTCAGTCTGAATGCGGTATTTCATTCCCGTCAAGCTGTTTACATGAAGAAATTTCATTCGGATTGAGCTTGAATCCGATTATTAGGGTCCATGCAGCCGTTGCTAGTGACGCGGATCCATTTAAGAGAATCATATAATCTTATTCTAGATGAATTGATTTTTAGGAACTGATTATAGCGACACTGCGATTCCATAACTGGTTTCTTCACCATCAGTGAAGTATAAAATTGTAAGGAGTGTCCAAACACGTCTGAGAACTGTTCTGTTCAGCATTTCGAGTGTTGTCAGCTAGAGTGATGCTGCGAGCTCAACTGACTTTATAAACCTTCGTTCCTGTTTTCAGGTAGTCGCCCTCATGTGCCCATGGAGAAGGAGGCCTTCGAGGGATGGCTGGAGTCGGTCTCCACCTCCTTCTTGGCACTGAACGACCAGCAGCGCAATCAGCTGCTGGACCACCTGATCTCTCTGAGTGGCGCCGCCCAACTCCGCCACCTTTCCAATGGACTGGAGACGCTGCTGAAGCGTGACTTCCTGCGCCTCCTCCCCCTGGAGCTGGCCTTCTACCTGCTGCGCTGGCTTGACCCTCAGACGCTGCTCACTTGCTGCCTGGTGTGCAAGCAGTGGAACAAAGTAGTCAACGCCTGCACCGAGGTGTGGCAAGGCGTGTGCAGAGACCTGGGCTGGCGAATCGACGACTCCATCCAGGAAGCTGGCCACTGGAAACGCGTCTACCTTAAGGCCAAGCACCGCATGAAGCAGCTGCGAGAGGAGGACGCGTTTGAGACGAGCTCCTTGATCGGGCACAGCGCTCGGGTATACGCCTTGTACTACAAGGACGGCCTGCTCTGCACAGGTGTGGATTTTTACAGTCTAGCAATTGCCCACTTTTATGGATTTAAGGCAAAACCCGTATGACCTCAGCGTGCTGAATGTAATGGATCTTTAAATCGAATGACAACTTAAAAAAAAAAAAAAAATCCTCCAGATTTATCCCTGAAGTTTAAACCAGCTTAGACGCGATGCCGCTGTTGGTGTCCTTCACCTTTGTGTCTTCAGCTATAAGGCTAATGTAGCGAAGAGCTGCTAGAACACTTTTAGCAACCAGAATCTGCACAGTTCAATAGTTCATTTGTGATGCCAACATCTACGGCTTAGCATTTTAACATTCTAACTCTTTAGTATCAGTTCACTGGTGGGTTTGTTTTTCACACTGTTCTGTGTATTTAAAATCCCAGTTTCAGTGCAACATGGAGCTTCTTTGTTGAGCACTCCTACACCACCGGGCAGTTTGAATGTATTTTACGTTTGAATTTTAACCTACACCAGACCAGAGCAAGCGCTGCCCCTGTAGGGATCCAGTTGAGATTGCAATCATTGAAAACTTAACATGTGCGTTTTTTTTCTTGTTTTTTTTTTTTTTTTAATTAAATTTAATATTTGAACACTTCAAAGTGATTGATTGACGCTCTACGCTTCAGGCTCCGATGACTTGTCAGCCAAACTGTGGGACGTCCGCACTGGCCAGTGTATCTACGGCATCCAGACGCACACCTGCGCTACGGTGAAGTTTGACGAACAAAAACTAGTGACCGGGTCTTTTGACAACACCATCGCCTGCTGGGAGTGGAGTACGGGCGCCAAAATCCAGCAGTTCCGCGGACACACTGGTGCAGGTTTGTGTTTCGCAGCGATATCGCGATGTCAGGCGTTCAACACCGATGCGGTAGCAAGGACGAATCTTTAGCGTGCGTGTTGTTTTTTTTTTTTTGTTTTTTTTTGTCGGAAGCAAAAATATGATGATTCTACAATGTAACGTGTCCACACTAGCAGGTGATGATCTGATTATTAAACCTATAAGTTTGCCCCGAAACTTATTTTAGTAGCACACGTTATATTTTGGCGGAAAAGAAATTAGCCTCCGTCTTTGTTTGTGCGCGTGTAAAAGACTGTTCGGTGCAGTGGATAATGTTCTTACTCTCTCCTTTGTGGATCTGATTTTGCATGCTATTTTGTTCGCTAAAGAACTCCTGGCCTAGAAGTCGTCCATTTTCGTCATAAGTCAGTAAATGGTTCTGTTACATGGCTTTTTTTTTTTTTTTTTTTTTTTTTTTTTTTTTGCTGGCCAGTTTTTACCTGTTCTAGCTGATTAAATTGTTAATCAGGACGTTTTACTGTGATTGCGGTCATAAGTTTGCCCCTAAACCTGTACTGTATGACTATACGTAGTTCCTGAAGGGCGTGTGTGTGTTTTCTCGTCTCAGTGTTCAGCGTAGACTACAATGATGAGTTGGACACACTGGTCAGCGGTTCTGCAGACTTCACTGTCAAAGTGTGGGCTCTGTCAGCCGGAGCGTGTCTCAACACGCTCACCGGGCACACGGAGTGGGTCACTAAGGTAAGCGTTAAACTTTCATTTAACTTTTTTTTTATTTTTTTTTTATTTTTTTATTTTTTCACAACCCAGGTGGAAAATGAAGGAAATATTTTCTATATGGTTGCGAAGCCCACTAGCTCCCCGAAAGTGTAACGTTCCTTCTTAGCGCTTCATGTATTCTCACGGATCCTGCATGAAAATGATCGAGCTCAAGCCTTTTCTGTTTATAGACAACTGTCTGATAATAACAAACGTCTGATTATTGGATATCAAATGTTGTTTACCATGCTTTGTACAGACGTATGTCATCAATTCTTTATTAAGCTCATATGTACAGCTATGATATGAACCTTTCGATCACTCTAATTTAGGTGCTCCTTCAGAAAAGCCAAGTGGAGTCCATAGTGCACAGTCCTGGCGATTACATCTTACTCAGCGCTGATAAATATGAAATCAAGGTAAGCGAACGATCATTTTAAACTTGAGATGTCTGGGATTGAAATCTGTTAGAGGGATTGAAGTCACAGACGTTGTCATTCGCACTGCTGAGACGTGGCGAACTGCAGAATGTAATTCTTATGGACGAACTACCTACAAATAACACGTACTAACAAAATATACACATGTCAATGTAATATCCAGGGTGAAAAGAATATACATGCAAAAATACACAGAAATGGATAAGAGATACAGAGAATATGCATAAGTATAGGTGGGTAGAGTACTTATTAAATATGCATGGCACTACATGAACACTGAGTACAATGTGGAGCTGTAAGTATTATAACATGAGCTTGCGTCTCTCTGTACTCAAAACAGGTGTGGCCTATAGGGCGAGAGATCAACTGCAAGTGCTTAAAGACGCTGTCCGTGTCTGAGGACCGCAGTGTGTGTCTGCAGCCCCGTCTACAGTTCGATGGCCGCTACATTGTGTGCAGTTCAGACCTCGGAGTCTACCAGTGGGACTTTGCCAGCTTTGATGTTCTGAGGTAACGCTTTCGTGCCGATTTCCGATCGGATTCTTTTGAGTTCCGCATGAATCAGAAAGTAGACGAGCACTGACTTGAAGCTTGAATGCATATCTTCAGGTGCATCATATCCTGCTTAGTACAATGTGGGCTGAAAAAGGTCGTCCCCCCGTCCCCCCCCAATAAGTGTACACAGACAAAAGTCTTCCTTAGATAAGGAAGAGAAGAAGCGTTCCATAAACCTAATTGCCCTTTTGTTTATATTCCATAATGATTAATATTCCACAAAATGATCGTATGATTGGAAGTTTTACGAAATAACAGTGTTTCTGACCTCTGAGTGGAATTATGGGATAGAATATGTGCTGAATGTCGGACTATGTTCACATTACTGGGTGCCAAGTAAGTGAATACGTAAATACAGTCAAATAACCTTTCTTTGCACACAGATATTTGTAGCATTCTTGTAGTGGGCTGGGGAATCATGCAGCACTGTCTTGCGGTCATTTACTGTGAAGATGCTCTTCTTCACTCGTAAACATTCTTTGCCCATGCCGTTTCTTGCTTGTGGCAACCCGCTAACCAATCTCGCCACCCAAGTACGATTTATCTGGAATTAGTCACTCTGATCTTTTCCAGTGTGTAACTTGTCCTTCATGCCCCTCACAGAGTTATCAAACCACAGCAAGACCCAGCCAGCCCCTCCCTTCTGAGCTTTGGTGAGGTGTTCGCTCTACTGTTCGACAACCACCACTTGTATGTAATGGACCTGAGGACTGAAGCCATCACGGGCCGCTGGCCGCTGCCAGCCTACCGCAAATCCAAAAGAGGCTCCAGTTTCCTGCCAGGCATCACCACGTGGCTCAATGGCTTTGACGGCAAGAACGATGCAGGCCTGGTGTTTGCCACCAGCATGCCGGACCATAGCATTCATCTGGTTCTGTGGAAGGAGAACGGCTAAAGGGAGAACCGAGCATGCGCCAGCTTTAGTTGACAACAGGGATGCTAAACAAACAAACAAAAGAAAAAAGACAAAAAAGGGTGCTCTTGATTTTCAGAAAACCTGCAGCTTCGACATTGCATGGACCAAAGTCTGTTTTTCTTTATTCCCTCTTCTCAGTTTCTGCTGTTTGCTTTTAGATTCAAGAACAAACCGGCTCTTCGCTCCGGTCATGTCAAAACTGTTCTCGCACGTGTAGTTTGAAGTGCAGTGTGTGGATACGAGACGGCTCGCAGGTGAAACCTTGAAGGCGCTCGCTGGGTTTGAACCTCTTTTTGTTCCATAAAGGTGAAGGCAACTGTGAATCGAGCACTTAACTGAACAGTAGCGTCCTGCTGCAGCACAATCATCCAAATTCATGAAACCGTGAAATGATGAAATAATTTGTCTGTAATCATTTTTTTTTTTTTTTATATATAACCCGAAGTATTTACTTGATCGGTCTAAATTTGTGTTCAGGATACAGGATAAGAAGATTGCCTTAATTTCTTGATTTCCTTTTAAGAAGGAAGATTTTTGCAGATGGCGCTGTCGTGCACTCTGGCGTGGCGCGTGTGGTGTACGCTTTCCTGTGTGATGAACTGCACACCGTACGGTTGGTTTGTATGACCGCCATTAGGTTTTACTAATATTGACCCTTCAACGTTCACTTGAAATTAGTCATGTGCCTTTTTCCTTTTAACACTTAAATGCCTGCAGGTATGTTGTGAAATATGTTGAAATTCATTAGTACAATCCTTATTGGAGCAAATTCCATTTGAAAGGTATATTTATTTTTTACAGTTTCATTGTTTTTAATCCACTATAATCAACACGGCAGTATGTACTCTTTCCGTTCTGCAGAGGCTAATTCACTTAAAAATGATTTATGTGAATCTCAGTTTTGTTTTTTTGTTTTTTAAACATTTTTAAAAGACTAATCAGCTTCACGAGAAGGTTAACATTATTTTAAACATAATCCTTTAGTTCTACAGGTCTCATAGATGTACAGAACTCTCCCCCCCTTTTTTTCTTTTTTTTTTTTTTTTAAAACTTGCACCACAGTACAAGGACAAACTTTAAGCGAGAACATTTCTGTCTTTTGGTAGCCGTTCTATAGTCAGGCTTGATAGTTGGTTTCAGTAGTTCTAGTCTTCTTAGAACATCAGGGGAAGCCTTTTTGCTTTTAGGGCATTACCAGTGGAACCTGGGCTATAACCTTCACATTGCATGGTTTATCACGTCACTTCTTTAAAATATAGACCTCACTGTAACATTCGCTCATGCCACTGTAGACCATAATGCCATCACGTCACAATTAGCACATTTCTGGTTTGTTGGTTGTATATAATTATGCTGTCTTTCAAATAAATGAAAATAGCTAAGAGAAGATGGTGCTGTATCTTTCCCGTTTCTTGCAAAGAATGCTGAATATGCTGCATAAAGTAGAAGCATTCCCATCTGACCTCAGGGCTTCGATCTGTGTTTTATATGCAGTTCACTCACTTGTGTACCACTTACACTCTCCACTCCTGGCTCGTGTCATCACACGTGTAACAGAATTGGCTCTTTACATGTCACCTGACGAGTCCCATCATGTGCAGCACAACAAGGAACGGGTTTGTAACATACAACGTACAAAATCATTATGGCTACTGATGACTGTAGTAGAGAGATTGGTACTGACAGTGATGCATTTTATACAGTTTATTGTGAAAGTTCTGGGTTTGAAATGGCGTACTTGTTTATTCTACCCCACACACACTTGCTCATAAGTGAAAAATGAGCTTTGTTACACTGTACAGTCATGTTACACCTGTCGGTCAAATTCACTAAATTGTTATAACTTAATTTTTTTTGCAGGATCCAGTCTGTCATGCAAAATGTACTACAATTGTTGGTTAAAGCCAGAAATTATTCAATGAAGCAGTACTGAAATGAAAGTGGCTTGAAATACGACATCCATGACTTGACTCTGTGGCACCAAAATGCTTCTGATGCCATCAATAAACTATTTAGATGAATTTTTAAATTTCTACATTTATAGGATCAGGATTTCTTTCATAAAATACAAATCTAAGAGCTTCTGTTGTCTAATGTTATTAATTGTGGAATTTCCACATCATGCTATTTGCTGCGTATTTTGGAAATATTTCATAATTCTTTTTAAGGTTCTACACTTCCACTAAGCAATCTTATAAGGTAGCATTAGATTTATTACTTTGCATTTCCAGAGTAGATGAGCGTAATTAGGACTTGGAATGCAAATTTACATAAGAGGTAAACTGCAGATATAAAGTCAAACTTGATATGAAGTCAAACTAAGCTGATGTGTGTCAGGTCCTGGTCAACATTTTTTTTTTTCTTCCTCTTCTCTGAGAAGAGTTTTTATTTTTCCTGTAAGAATTACACAGTAGACCTGATCCTTTATCCATCCCCCGAGTAACTCGTATTCTCTGAGTAAGCCTGTTCTCTTGTGTGTAAAGATTTAACAGAGATGACAATGTAGTGTGAATAATTTCAAAGTAAAGTTGACCACTCATTCATTATCATCAAATGTTTCTTTCTGAATCCGGGGTTATCAAAAAACCCTTTAATTATACAAGATCTACTTAATTAACAATTTGAAATTCACCGTTCTACAGTGAAAGGGATTATTTACAAATGTGGAACCTGGAGTCCGTCCTCTCAGAAGTGGGCAGCCCAGCAAATACAGTCCTAGGTCAGACCATTTAATGTGTATGTTCATGACAGCAGAATCTGAAAAAGACTTCAAGTATGGCTTTCATGGAAGGATAGCTAGGGGAAACGCTCCTTCTCTCCAAGAAAAATGTTGTAGCATGACTTGGGTTTGCAAAATTTCATCTGAACAAACCACAAAAGTATGGAAACAGCATCCTTTGGATTGATGAGACCAAGGAGGAAGATGTTTGGTCATCATGCACAGCTCCATGTTTGGCAACAACCAAAAGCAGTGTATTACCACAAACACCTCATACCAACTGTCAAGCATTCTGGTGGAGGGGTGATGATTTGGACTTGTTTTGCAGCCACAGGATCTGGTACATGGCAAAGTCCATACCTGTGAAGGTATGTCATCAATGAACTGAAGTAATTTTGTAAAGAAGAGTAGGCCAAAAATACTCAATGTTTGATGAGTGATAAACTCTTACAGAAAACATTTACTTCAAGTTGTTATTAATCAAGTCAAGTCAAGTCAAGTGGATTTTATTGTCATTTCAACTATATACATGTAATACAGTTTACAGTGAAACAA
>JAQQZR010000017.1:9055805-9066932 GCA_030068235.1 Notoglanidium macrostoma
GTGTGTGTGTGTGTGTGTGTGTGTGTGTGTGTGTGTGTGTGTGTGTGTGTGTGTGTGTGTGTGTGTGTGTGGTCCATTGGTATGACACACTCATCTGTGCCTGTGTAAATAATGGCTTTTGGTGTGTGGGGAAATCAATGTGTGGACGAAGCTGTTTCAGGGTGAGAAGAGAAGGGAAGAGAGTTACCATGTGTTCCAACAGCTGCCTATTCGCTCTATAGGGAGTCAAATCAACCATAGAGGTTCAAAGGAGCCCCTTGTGCTGTTCAGCCTTTGGCTAGATACCAAATGTGATGGAGAGGGAATGTCTGCAGAATTAACACCTTACTGGGCCACAAGCACAAGAGTCTCTGTGTTTAGATCAGTGTACAAGGCCTGTTCCTGGTACTTACTATGCAGTCACATCATTTGTCCTCTGCGCATGGGCTACTTGAATTTGAATACTTTTGAAATAATAAACTTTGCAACAGGTAAGCAACAGTGAATTATATGGAACTATTTAAGACAGTGTATTTGATTAATACCACGGTTTATCTGGTAAATGAATGTTGCTGTGAAGAGGCTTCATGTGTCAACATATAACATATAATTCTGTAAAATCTTTGCATCAATACTGAATACAATAAAATGGCCTTTTTTTTGTGTGTGTGTGTGTGTGTGTGTGTGTGTGTGTGTTCTTAATTCTGTGATGCCCTGAAGATTGTGAAAGACTTGCAAGACAAGCAAATTTACTGGAGCTAAAAGAACTTTAGAGGAAAGATCCGCCCCATCCCCCTACCAAAAACCCAAACCCCTTTGTCACGTTCGTGACCCCGCCCCCAAAATGACTCCCAAATCACAACAACGCAGCAGACCAATAGGAATCCGAGGCTGCTTCCAAACCCGCATACTTACTTACTAAACAGTGAGTCAAAACTGAAGGCGGTGCACTATTTTGACATACTATGTAGTACGGTAGTACGTGGTTTGGGACGAAGCCCAGCATTCTCCTCTCACTCCGAGATATGAAGGGAACCGAGACGGGCTGCTGAGGAAGAACCGAGGAGGCAAAAAAGTAGGTTTCCTAAGCTTAGTTCATGAAAATGTGAATAAACCGCTCTTAAAACCTGCAGGAAACGTTCATTTAAAGTGGAGTTTCTCTGCAGACTCGTAATCACCTCAGTTTCGATATGATGGACTCCAGAGGTTTACGGCTTGGAGCATTTGACAGAAAGCCTGGCAATTCCGTGGATGTGGATGCTAACAGGACAAGTGTGAACGCGTAGCTCCTGTTTACTTGGGCAGTGAGTTTCGGTTGAAAACAAACTCGAACTGCAGGACTAACTTCAGCTGGACCATGCCAGCATGTGTGTTATCTGTGGAAAACTAAACGGAGTACTCTGTGCCAGGCTGGTACACACCGAAATGTTTAAACTAGAAGCAGCGTTGCGAGCAGTGATGGGTGAATCACTTAGGAATCGATTCTTTTTAGGTGAATCACTTCAGACTCACGACTGAATCGAGCGAAAAATGTTGATCATGTTTTTGTTTTTGTTTTGACCACATGAAGTTTTGTTTGACTTGACCGCCAATTGCCAGGGTGCCTGTACACTGTACACAGCAATAAACTGGCTTGTAAATCTGCTTTTAGCCAGACTGTTATCACTGTTAAAAGGGAGGATATTCTCAAAGATTAAAAGAGAACGCTGTTAAATGGACAAATCTGTCTTTGTGGAGATTGTAGACAAGGAATGTGCTGCAAACTTTGATTCACGTGAAGTGGTTTTGTCCTAAAGAGTCGAGTCAGTAAAGTGAGCCATTGAGGGAGAATGTCCATCAATACATGCGTGCACATAGCCATCCTGCCGGTATGGATTTGGACTGCCGGTTTAACGCTGGTGTGTTTGGACGCCTTGGCCGCTGCGTCCCCAGCTCACGGTCACCGCCTGATCTGCTGGCAGGCTATTATGAAATGCCAGTCAGAACCAGAGTGCCATTACGCTTACATGCAGTACACGCGCGCGTGCGGACCCGTGATTAACGGACACAAGAAGAAGTGCCCGAGCCACTGCATCTCGTCTATCGTGCAGCTCAACCTGACCGACAGCGGCCCGGGCCTCGAGCACTGCGAGTGCGCCACGGACACGACGTGCGTAAACGCCAAGCGCGCCATCGAGCCGTGCATGCCGCGGATCAGCCGCACGGGCTGCACAGAAGCGCGGCGCGCGTGCGAGGGCGACGCGGAGTGCAGCGCCGCCATGCGTGACTACCTGTTCCACTGCCGCGAGCTGTTCGGCGGAGAACGCTGCTCGGATGAATGTCGGCGAGTTATCGAGCGCATGCGCTCCGTGCCCAAGGCACGCCTATTGGACACGTGCGAGTGCGACGGCGCCGAGAGGACCATCTGCGAGCACGTTAAGATCAGCATGATGAGCTTGTGCTCCGACGCGCCTGAGCACCGGGACTCGGGCAGCGGGTATTCGGACGACGAGGACGAGCACGTGCACGTGCACGAGAGTGAGTATGACACTGAGGAATATGAGGAAGAGGACAGCGCGGCTGGAGTGTCCACTGCACACACAGGTTTGATAATGACCTCCATCGTTTTAGTTGTTACGCTTCTTCAGTGACTCTACGTGGGACAGATTTGCTGTATTTATTGCAGCAATTTGTTCATTTCTGCTATAATATCAAAGCGATGAATATCATCCCATCCTGTACCCCATACTAGTCTGATACTGACTTCCGCACAGTACCTGAAGCAACGCTTTAAGCTCCTGCTGCAGACTTGTGCACAACGTCCCAGGAGTGATGCACGTGACAACATGACACGTAGTCTTCGAAGAAAAAAGTCAGTCAGCTATATATAAATGATGTCAAATCTTACACCAATCCAGCACTTGAGGTTAGTATCAGCCCAGATACTAATACTCAAAATCATAAGAATAATAGATCAGTTTTAGGGACTGGATGCATGACCTTTATTAAGAGTGCATCTTTACAGGTTTGTACTGTAAATTACTTGTACTCTAGGGTTGCACGATGTATAATTTGTGAATCATTATTCCAGTATTGTCTGCCGTGGTCATCCCGACCCTGGGGAAGTGCACCAGGTAAAGGTAATCACGTGCATGCGGAACGGTAAAACTGCCAGCCCAGGAAAATCTCTTTTCAATTGGAAATTGTATCTCTCTTTAACATTCATTCTTAGTTGATTTTTAATGCTTCGTATAAATTGTTAATTGCTCACACAACAATTAACAATGCCAACATTCTGCAATCCTTTATATATTAAAATGTCTTTCCAAAACTCCGTGTGCATCCATAATGGCAATGAACTGCTATATATAAGTACCATGAAAATATATATCTTACATCTGCTTATTAGTCTCTTATGGCCACATTTGCACATGTTACAAAAACCGGCATTGTAAAACAATGGTGGATGTGCTCGTGTATATCTCTATAAGGGGTTTTTAATTCATCACATCAGCATTCATATGATTTGGCAAGCATTGAAATGTTGGTCACAGTAATGTGCTTAAATCATTACCCTGGTTTATCACAGAATCTCATTCCTTGGGTAATTAGAGTGCAGCCCTATTTACAGCTTTCTTAAAAACAAGTGAAATTATAATAATCATATAACACTGAATGTCACTGTTTATACCACTTAGCACTCTGTCTCTTCATACTCATAGTTGAGGGCTGTGCCTTACCAGAAATTAAATTATTCTGAAATATTGATAAAAGGTGTTCCATGTCAGATGAAGTGGAAAAAGGGAGTATTTTTGTATACCAGAGAGATCTATACACAAGAAGACCTTGTGTGCATTTCTATGACGTGCCAGTATTACAATGTACAAGTATTTTTGAAGAATGAAATTTGAAAATGTAGTTTTTGTGTTGCATAAAGTGATTTAAATGTGAAATTTAGGAACTCTTGGATTTTATTTGAACACTGCGCAAAAAGAAAAAGTACATAATTATGTACATGCGTAACTGTAACGTGCCTTAATATAATCACAGACAGAGCATTGGTCATTTTATCCCTGGTGATCGTCCCTGATAAACTGGCAGCTCCGGATTCCTCAGCACTGCGATCATTTCATAAGCACACCACTGGGTTGTATATCGATGTGTATGTAGTCTTAGCAAGGCTACACGCAGGTTGAAATTAGCCATTAAAAAGGGGGATGTGAACATGAGTAAACATTGTAGCCTAAGTAATGTTTGTGTAGTAAATAATGAGCACTACAGTTATATCCTAAGCATACACTGTCCTTGGTTTCTGTGCGAATCAACACTTATGTGTTGCACTACTTTGCGTTATACAAGATACACACAAGATTAGTTTGAATGCGAAGTTGTGTAAAAATCAATGCATACTGGGATATACAAGCATCCAAAAGGCTGCAGTAGGTTATAGTTTGTAGATGTGTGTGTGTGTGTGTGTGTGTGTGTGTGTGTGTGTGTGTGTGTGTGTGTCAGTGAGGAGGGGTTTACACTTGACCTGTAAACACAAATGTTTACAGAAGCAGTAAGTGTTCGTTCCTGTTCCACATTAAGGGTTGTGGAGGGGGTGACTATGAAAAGGATCAGAGGCAAGAGACATGAGCCAAGCAGTGCCTCGGCTCGTTTATTTGTCCTCAGTCCAGTGTTTATTTAAAGTCTTTGCTCACACTGGAGGGGAGAGCAAGCTCTGTTCAGATGAATGAGGCCCTAAGTGGCTGTCACAAGTGCACTCTGCTGTGGCTTCTGTGCATGTGTGTGTGAGTGTGTGTTAAAAAAATGGAAAACAAAAAAAAAGTTACATGCTAGGTGGAATTATATAGAGGAAACATGGAGAGTAAAATTCTTTTGGAGGATGCCAGTTTAACAATAACAAATTGTGATTCAAATGTATATTTCATTAAGACATTCTGAAGCATTCTTAGAGTCAAGGGTTCCCTAATGGGTGGATAATGGTTCTGGGTTTTGGAAAGGTTTGGAGAACTTCAAATGTTCCATCACAGGGATGAACTGAACATTTTAGAGTGTTAGACTTTTCTAAGAGCGCATGTAAATTATTAAAGCTGAATACAGCCTATCAATAGAAATCATTCACGTATGCATCCCAGGACCACATATGGATAAAAATCGTAGGGTTTAGGCTGTTTTGTAGTGGCTCAGTTTCCGTGGTGCTTCTCATGTCAGAGTAGCTGCAGAGATCCAAGATGGCAGCCGTGCTGTACCCCCGCTGTGAAACACTGGAGAGCAAGAGTCCTCAGGCTTAATAAATGGAGAAGTCGAGTGGCACTTGTGTCATGCTAATGACGAGCGCACAATAGAAGCAGCGTACAATGACCAGGCACTTCATTCACACTGATGCCTCCTTCACAAAGACAGCAGGGAAAGCTGCTGAAAGCGCTGCCCGTAGAGCATTGTAATCATTTAGCTCATTCAATCCAGCATGAGGATTTTCAAGGAACTTTCAAGGCATTTCTGTTTCATTTGAACTCGAACTATGAAAACTTAGCCTATATATTTTTCTGATTCACAAATATATTGTTCTTTACTATTCGAAGAGCTGCTTCATCTACTGAATAGACGTAGTTAGTAACACCGACTCCCAAAAGCAGCAGGCGACACAAATAATACAATTCAGGAGTAAGAAACATCCAATCACGTCACCACGTCCTTTATGAGACCGAAGTCCTGCCTTTGCAGCTTTGTAACCGAATATTTGAATGTTTTTTACACAAACATGGTTGACACCTGTGTGAACTTTTGTGCTTGTCATTATTTCTCCAATCAGAAACGAATGTGAAGCTGAAATCCAGCGCCGTCGCTATCTCTCAGGTCAAAGCTCACTGGGGGGATCTTTCACAAACTCACTATGTTGGGCCTGCTCTGCCATGCCGAATCCATCGCTTAAGAGCAAAGCCATTTGAATTTAGGAACACTAATGCTAATCCCATTCAAACCTCATTTTTAAGTAAGTGAAGAGGGAAATAAAGCTGGATTAGGTCTGGAAAATATGGAAACAGCCTCTCAGGATTGTGTATTAGTAGCAGTTTCGACAGCCCAGTGTTTATCTTAAACGGAATAAAAGCACGGCTTGAAGATATTCCAATTGTGGAATATTTATGGTGCCTGACATCAAGACGCAACCACAAAGAGCCTATAATCAACACTATAAAAGTTGCTCAACGCCTTTGCCTCGGCACTGTTGCTTTTTCCAGGCTTGATGTACAAGCCGTAAACAGCACGCCACTGGAGATGGCCATGTGGTTTAACACCTCCTCAGAGGCCCTGTTACACGGCGAACCAGAGAGTAAACAAATCAGCCCTTAAAAACGGCCCTGCACGTAAACAGCCTGAGGAAAAGGGGAAACCAAGCCTAAGGAAAAGCCTGAGAGGAAAGGTATTTTGTTAGCATGATCAGAAATCATTATACTTGAGGGGAGGGTGCGTAGATTCTTTCTGAATTATCCGTTACAATAATACCACACGCTGTAGTGCTATATTCACAATCTGATTGGACGTGTCTAACATCAGATTGAATTTGTGTGAAGGTGTGCACAAAAAACGCTAGACATGCTAGTAAAGAAGGGCATGGAAGAAAGGCTAAAAAAAAAACAGCATAGCTTAATTTTCATGCCCTCGGGGCAGATGGGAAAGGTAATGCGGCGTGACAGCGCTCGGACACTTCCGTGACCTCTGAGAGGTTGGGATCTGACTCAGCTCTGGTGCCCATGTGACTCCACCCCTCCCCCTCATCTTTTCCTGTGCTTTTTCTCAGTTTGAATTAAAGTGGGCTGACCTGTGCTGTTTAGTGCTACCCAACACTCCACCCCCCTACACTCCATCCAGTAAATGCAAGAAAGAAGGCCACGTTCGCGCCGAGGCTCAGAATTTTGATGAAATTTAATGTGGATTTGCTTTTCATATGTAGAGGATTTGCCGGTCTCGTTTCCTTTCATTTATTGTGCATTATTTATTTTTTTTAAAGCTAAAATCAACAGTATTTCAAACATATGAATTTGTTCATGCCGAGACACCGTTGATTCCATTATAAATTAAAACCGGGAGAGTTCATCCACCCATGACGACATCACTTATGGTGTGAAGAGGAGGTGGCGTTCGAACGAAGTGGCTGTCAGTTCACATCCATTACCATAAGCTGATGCTCCAAAGCTGGAAGCCTATTGAAGCTCAAAGGAGCTTCTCAGGACCTCAATGGGAAGCTAGGAGTGCTACTCTATTAACCCGACCTCCAGGGGCCTCTGAGGCCTGAAAACAAGCCATCCACCTCTCTGTCTCACCATCACCTTCTTCATTTTAGCCACTCAATCAGCAGCAGTGTGAATTCAGGTATGAGGGTCATTTCACTCAGGAACACTGAATTATTTTTCATTGACTCTCTTTTGATTACGTGTAAATGATATGAGATTACAAATATTTTCTTCAAAGTCATATTTACTGAGTGTTGTGTAATGAAATGCGATTATGTTGGACAAAGATTTACACCCAATTTTGGAGTAATACAGTACATAAGTCACACAGACACACCCTTACCACCCACCGAACGTAATCAGGACAACACCTAGGATTCGACCTTGGATTATTTTGAACAACACCTACACCCCTATGTTCCTGTTAATATACCCATATTAACCTGCATTTCTAACCATTTATTCTATCTATTAGCCATTTCAGTGCACTGCTTGATGTTGCGCAGAATTGTATTGCACATATCTGCATATACCTCATATACCTTGTAGTTGTCTTGTTTATCTGCTATTTTGCCTCCTGGTAACTCCATGCCCGCAGTGCTGATCATCTTCCCTGTCATGGCCACCATGCATCCACATTTATCCAGCGTGAATGACATCCTGCGTGATTTACATGCACACTTGGCATGTGACTTAACTGGATTCGCTCTGGATAAGGACGTCTGATCCGTGTGTGTTTATCAGTCTTGTGCTAAGTGTGTGTTTACTAACTATAAACTCACCCAATGAGAATGTTAAAAATCAAAGGGCAAACACGATGAACAAAGGCGTCTTTACAAATTTTCAAATGATTTTGCATTTTTGTAGGCTTTTGTGCTTAAACCCTGTAACATTATTCACAATGGAGTGAAAGCATCAAGCCTGATTTAGTGCCTACTGTGTTATCCTTCACAATGAAGATGAAGATGCTGCTGCATCGGTAGCACTAAGAGAACTGCTTTTTCAATTTTTGCCCTATTGATTCAACTGTCTGTTAAAGCTGTATTAAGAATGTTATATTTTATAGCTTGTAGTTTTTCTTCACTTGCTTAAATGCAATTCATTGTAAGAAAAGTTTCATTTAACTGTAATTTTACTTCAGGAATTTCAGCTTGTTTCACCGTTTGTTTGTCACCGTTCTGCGTTTTCGAATTATGTCTCTACTGTTTTTTTATGGTGCTCTGGTGAGAACTTTTATTATGCTGTATTGCCTAACACATCATAATACTGGCATAATGACAACTTTGAATGATTTGACTGAAATTTTCCACAGTTACACATGTCTTTTACATCTATGGGAGGTTTTCTTTCTCCATTCAGGGCTGATTTTCAATAATATATAGAGTTTTCAGAATTTTGGGGTGGTACACAATTATCATGGCTGAAATTCAGAATTGTATTAAATAATGGCTGCTAGAAAACAATGGCTAATTTAACTGTATTCACAAGGTTACTCAGAAAAGTAACCCATGAAAATATAAGTGACACGTGACTGTGGTGCTGTGACGTGCGTCGGTTCACCAATGCTGTGAGTGAGCTGTGAATAACAGCGCTCCGATTCATTTCCGCATCATTTTTTGTGCACGCAAGATAAAAAGTTGTATATAGACAATTAACCATTGAATGTTTTAATGATGTGATGTCACCCAGCACCCCATTAACACCCAGTTGACTCCAAGCATGTCTGATTCACGTGTGCATTATTTATGCATGGAAAATAAACGTCTTTTTCATTATTTCTTAGGTTAGGGTTATTTATTTAACAGTTATTAAAATATTTATTGGGTAATTTCTGTAAAGCCCAAAGTTTTATTTGCAATGCATAAATGATTTGAAATACTTTTATTCATGTTCCCATCATATGGGGTTTCAACTTAAGGAGGCGTCTTGTCTTTGTCCATGCCTTGCTACTGTTTCCCCATCCCACAGCAAACAGTGGAAAATGTTAAATGCAAAATTAGAAAAACAAAGAGAAAAGCGCCACAAACTAAAGACAACCTGAGAAGAAACTTCACAGGTAATTTTTCCTTCAAGTCTTTGTTTTTTTCAAGATGAAATCATTGAAGATGAATGAAAGCTGAATAAATTCAACAAAAAAAACAAAACCAATGATTTGATTCGGGTTGGCATTTTATAGGAAACTGTTGATTTATAGGAACCAAAGGACGTGTGTGAGTGTGTGAGAGAGAGAGAGAGAGAGAGAGAGAGAGAGAGTAAGAGCTAGCGATAGATAGAGAGACAGAGAGAGAGCACACAGCGCATTAACAATATTCCTCGCTGTCTGTGTCTCCTTTGCAGACTGCTCCTGCGATGCCACCTGTGTTACATGATCGAGTACGGGTCTTACGTCCTTCTCTGCAGCTAGACCATGAAGACCAGCAGCCGTAGTTCCCCAGCTGTTCTATGGGCTTGGTTGTATCTGCACTCACACACAGAGGAATGAGGGGCACAATGTATCACTGATTAATCAATGAATTGACTAATTACACAATGTCTGACTAATAAGTTTACACCAAGCGTGTGACAGAATAATGATGCCTGGCCAAACAACAGCCTTTTCAAATATTAGATTTTCCTGTTAGGAGTTGTAAAATTTTGAGAATCTGTCAGTCTCCTTCACTCACCTTTAATCAGGTCATGGCGAATGGTCTGACAGGCAATGCCTTCAAAGTGCAGCGGGCAAAGACATACACAACTGCCATCTACCTGGGCGACGGTGCCACCATTCTGGCATGGCTGGCACTTACACACACTGTACTCTGCCATGTACTCATTCAGGGCCCTCTGCAAGTTCTCCTTCCGTGGCTGGGCATCAGGGAAGTGCAGAGGGATCGCATTGTAGATGGGCTCAGGCTGCGAGAGTCAGTATAATCAGATTAAATGTACATCTATGATTAGATCAGTTGTATCAATAAGATGATTAAGTCATATCAGCTATGTACAGTTTGGGAGGAAATGTACAATAGACAATAAATGGTGCTGTGCAGACGTTTAACGTAGGGATGAATTTGCAAATTACTTGTCATATTTTCATGCATCATCTATCAGAATCACATGTGTATTTTATGCACTCATGTAAGTGTATTTTAGGGGAAAAACAAAAATAAGACAAAAAAAATATATAGTTTTTTTATAGCACAAAAGAAAACCTAAAATAGTATAAAATGAAAGTTGAAAATATTCAGGTCCTACAAAATATGAAATCTTATGTATCTTATGTTAACACTGGCACAGCAAAGACTGTTCTGCAATCAACAAGTGTGGGTTTACATCACTGTGGATGAGTGCAGGCAGGTCTCCGAGTGTTCTTGCCCACTCCACGTAAAGGTTCCAATCCAGCACACCATCTTTTTTGAGCTGAGACTTCATGGCCGCTGCTGATTGTGGGGAACCTCCTTTCACTGCACTGATCACCTTATCAATCAGTGGCTCACTTGTAGACTCATCTGTTGGACAGAGACAGAAGATTTGATTGCACTTGTGGGTAATTTTATTTTATTTTATTTATTTATTTTATATCTCAGAATTTTCACAGAAGACCCAATGGCATTCAACATTTCTTTAATAAAACAGGTCATTGTTTATGTACAGAGATGTATACCTGTGAAATTAGGTTTCACCTCTGTACACTCGTCTTTTGGTACAGTTTTGTCTGGCTCTAAACCTCCTGAAATACCACTACTAAGCTTGAAATCTGCATTAATCCCAATTTTCAAGCAATTCCTCAGCAAAGATTCTGTTTTCTCTGGAAGTCAAAAGAAGAGAAGCACAAAATTACCTCATATACTGTATCTATATTCTTACACAGAAACATTGGGGATGGATGGATGGATGGATGGATGGATGGATGGATGGATGGATGGATGGATGGATGGATGGATGGATGGATGGA
>JAQQZR010000017.1:9073649-9103095 GCA_030068235.1 Notoglanidium macrostoma
CTGCAGCTGGTGGTTTTAACAGGGTAAAGTAGCTGACCCTATACCCAACCCTCCACTTTTCTCAGCCAGGCTAACTCAATCCATGGTAGAGTTAGTTTTTTTTTCTTCTTACCACCATGAATGGTGGATGCCTTGACTGTGGAATGGCTGACTGTTTTATGTCCCAGGGTGCCCTCATGTCTGTATTACCTTCTGGGGTACACCTCTCCACCTCTCAGGTCAAAAAGGAAGCACAGGGCTAAGATGCTTGGAGAGTCCTCGTCAATGCCTCATAAGGGGAAAGGGGTGAAGGAAGAGGAGTGGGATGCTTTTTGTAAGCATCTGACTGTTACTATCATTTTCAGTTTTCTCCATTTCATCAGCTTACCACCTGCAAATCAGGACATTGGGTGGTTTATTTGCTCCTACAGTGCTAAGAACCAGCAGGCCTGGAGCCAATACCTGCCCTAGGCAGAATATGCTGTTCCACTTCTTGACAGGCCTTTCAGTGTGACTTGTGTAAGTGTCTTATTTTCTGTGTTCAGAAGTGTCTAGCAGGACACCCTCTGCTCCAAATCAGCCTCTGATGGTGTGGCTGTCAGGATCTGTGTCTGAAACTAGAACTCCCACCATTACCGCATTGCACACACCTTCCATATCATATTGCTCAAACCTTGTCCCTCTGCTCCATCTAACCAGATAATTGAACCTGAACCACCTACCTTAATGGATATTGAGAGAGCACCTGCATACAATGTCAAAGATCTTCTTGACTCCCAGCTGTGGGGTAACATGATGTACTAGCTGGTGGACTGGAAGGGCTACAGGCCATGGATCCCCTGCTAAGGGCATTCTGATCTCTTTCCTAATCTCAGACTTCCACTTCCAGAACATCCTGATAATCCTGTCCCCAGACTCAAAGAAAGACCCCACCATAGGGTTGTTTTGGCTTCAAAAGCCTCCTGTAATGTCCAGTCCAGACAATTACCTGCCACACTGCAAGAGGGTGCACTCTCCCTAGTTTTGAATGTCTTACTTTTTACATGTTTCAAATTAGATTTTTCACAAATATGTTCCCTTCGAACTTACCTCATAGTTAAGGACCGCAACATTCCAGGGCAGCCTGTTGTAGGTGAGTGTGGATGGCTCCTTGACACGTTCACATATTCCATTATATATTTTGTTATTAAATGGGTTTATGCGAGGACCTGAGCCTAGAATGTTGATGCTGTTGGGTAAAAGCAGAGATTTGTTTAGCAAATTTAGAGTATGTGTAGGATATGTCATCAACATGTAATATAATTCTAGCCTTTTATGTTACATATTGTTCAATGGGCAAAAAAAACCAGATTCAATTGCAAGAGCATGTTTGTATGCATGTTGTCACATTTGTGTTATTTCATTAGATTCTGATTCATATTGCTTGCTAACACCCCCCAACCCCCACTGTTATTTGTTGCTGACCCGTATCCTGCACCCCGCCCAATGTCTGACTCCGTCACAGCCACATTTCCACATGGAGAGCGGATCTTATCACACTGGTCCTCATCAGTAAAGTCATCGCAGTCGTTGTCCCCATTGCACATCAGCCGGCTTTTAATGCATACACCTGTGTGAAGATAGTGAGAGAGGATAAAGGATCGATATTCTTGGTTGGATAATTAAAAGAATAGTGTGCTGTTTTATTCTGTTCAGCCTAATCTGTATCTACTTCACTTGTAACATCTTTAAAGTTAACATAGACATGTATTTTGACAATTTCCTGTACTGAAAAACAGCACACTAACCTGCATACACAGAACTTATACTCAGGTGATATTGCAATTTTTTTTTTTTATTTATGAATGAGTCTCAATTTTTTCTTTAGCTCTTCTTCTTTTACAGCTAATGCTGTGTTTGACTTGAGAACACAACTTGCAAACTCCAACAGGTAAAAGCCAAAAAATCCCCGCCCACTCAACTTGAAATACTCCTGAACTTTGGGTAGTCTTCTCATCTATGAGTTTCTTGTGTAGCTGAGACACACCTCTATTTTATGTAAAATCTGTTCCACATATGAAACTCCCATGTAATGTTTAACATAAGTTCAATTGCAATATTTCAATATTAACTACTCACTATGCACAAAACTCAACTCTGTCTAATGTAATAAACATTCATACTGATCAGTGCCACATTTCTGATCAAGAGCATGCTACAATTCAGCCACATCATGCACTCTTGCCAGTAATAACCTGATTCACAGAGGAACTCATTAGTGGAGCAGACAGGTGGTGGATCTTCCACACATTCAGTCGTTGGTGTGCAGGGTTTTTTATCTCCAATGGGTTCTATACATCTTTGACCTCCGAACTGCCCAAATGTTTCAATACCCCTGGAACGATGCTAAAACATGCATGGGGGAAAACACAGAATTTATATTTGTAAAACTGATTCCTCTCCTCATACTACTCATGAACTTTTTAAGGCATTACCATCAAGGTGATAAAATATTTCTGATAAGCAATTCATTCTGTATGTAACTCACATTACTGTTTAATATTGCATTGCTGTGTGTGTGTGTGTGTGTGTTCGTTACTTTACCATGGTTTTAGTGCAAGGGTCACAGGGAGCCCACTCAGACCAGGCAGTCATTTTACAGTCGATAGGTGCTGGGTCTCCCACCTCCCTTGCTTCTCTTTTGGACCCTTGTCTTAGAGGGAGAACAAGTTAATAATCATTATTTAATTATTATTATTTTAAATACATTCAAGTAAGTCTGTTAAACTCTACAATTCTGAAACACACCCGCAAAGCATATCGTAATGTACTGCATCCTATACATCATCAAATTTTTATAAACGTGAATCTAACATTGGGATAAACCGTGAACCATGATACCTGGTTGGATGGTTATCATAACATAACTCCTCACTCTTAGTGCCTATTATAACATGCATGTATACAACAGGTTGTATAAGAGAAGGCATACATACGTGAAATCACCCACACTCTTTCCAGCACTTAGCTGCAGGAAGCAGTGTGTAATCAGAGCTGTTAACACGAACATCTTCATTGTGAGACTTCGGGCAGAACTGGTAGACTTATGTCTGTTCGTGTGTAGGGGCCTTTAGTACATTTGGAGATTGGACTTAGTGTTAATAATTTACCTGAGTTACTAGATAAAATGTTTGCATTGTGTCTTTAGTATTATTGCCTAATTTCATGATTTCCCATATCTCTATTCACTTGTTTTTCTAAAGGTCATGAGAACAAGTACTGAGAGCAAGTACTAAGAACCAAGCATGTTATTGTGAGTTTCAAACATTTTGAATAATGTGTTATGTAATACTATTTCAACACTCAGTTCACATAATATTTAAAAAGCCTTCCCCAGTCCCCAGGTGTCCCAATCACGGTCATTTTTGGGAAAAGACAAACCAAACACATAGCATTGGCGCAACAGTATAAACAACTTAATCAAATGCACAAAAGTCCAAAAGGCATTGAACTATTGAAACCCAATCTTGTCAGGGGCTTTTGTGTGCGTGTGTTAGTATGTTTACCTTTTTGTAAAGAGCTTTTTGTTGAGCTCCTTTATGATTTTTAGTTATTTCCATATGATTATGAATACAAAACCAAGTTGTTATATATCAGAAGTGTGACAGATGGCAACAGAGTATGAAGAACTTGGAATTAAGAGGGCTGTAAATGTCTGGACACCACTGGAATTAACTGGAATAAAATAATGGAATATTCTGGAGTTTACTTGTCCAGATACACCTCTTTTCATTCAGTGCTCCAAATAATATTGATTAAATATGCTTAAAATTTGATTAATGATTGATTTGATTGATTCATGATTTATGAGTTGATTCATTTAATTTAAAAAAGAAATTATTTGTTTTACTCATAGCATACAAAATGTACAAGCCTAATATCCACTTGAGCACACTATTAGTGATTAATATTAGATTCACACGATACAAATGTTTTATTTTGAATTTCAATGCAGTTATTGGAATTAGTTGTTACTCCAAATGCAGAGTTAAAAAAAAAACCATAATAATACACAATACATTACATAAATACATAGATTAAATCAGGTCATAAAACTCACATATGTCATAATCCATTAACATTAAACTTTCCATACATTTGTTATCTAAAATGTGCAATGCAAATGCGATACAAATGCATTGTACAAAATTTTGATAATCTTAAACAGCCTGCTTTTTCTCTCCCTGTAACTTCTGGATGCATGTCTCAATTTCTCTGTCTGTTTCTTCCTGCCTTTGGTGGTCCAATAGAGAGCAGCCATTCAGAGCAGAGGCCATTTAACATGCCATGTATCATTCAAAGTTAAAACAAGCAACAAAACAAAACAGAAAAAAACCACCCTGTTGAAAGGGATACCAGAGACTGTAAAATAGTTATGTAAAGATTTATTACAACTGTTTTTGAAACATTGGTACACATATTAGAGCGCACAATGGGCACTTTAAAAATGCTAAAAAAAAATTTAATCAGCTGGCCTGGATCTACCACATATAGTACAGGGTGAGCACCCAAGGGCATCAAACACTAGGGGGCACCAATGTATCTAAACTTAGCATATATACAGTATATTTATTTTATTTTACAAAAAGGACTATATCACATATCAAAGAAAGATCACATTGTTTATAATGCAGAAGATTGTTTGAAACCATCAGTATGGTTGCTATAAAAGATCATATCTCTGTTTACCTGCACAGTTGTTTTGATATAACAACATAAAAAAGTGCTCTCCTGAGGGGGCTATCATAAGGTGCAAACCTCTGTAACATTGTTACAAGGCATAAACTGTCAGCACAAGATGAAAGACAAAATCACCACCAAAACCTCAGTATGAAAAGAAGAAGAAGTTAGATCTACTTTTGGTGGTTGTTAGTAAACTTATTCTGTTTATAGTGGTTTGGCATTTTTATGTACTACAGATTTATATAAATCTATAATGTTGCCATAGTATTAATTCATATAAACTACAGGCCAGAGGTTTGGGCTCTGCCTCATATAAAAAAACAACAACCTTACACTACTTTGTCAAACTTTTATTACAAGAAAAATTTGAAATACTTAGAACAAAAGTAACTGACTGGTTTTCAATATTTTATAGCTTGTGGTGACACATTTTTAAGCTACAAAGCCTGAAACTACTGATTTTCAAAAGACTTATCAGGTCTGTCTTTATTGCATTGACATTCACTTTGTGTCCTAATTCTATTAGTAATGTCAGAACTTGATTGGCTCTTGGCCTCTCCTGATTGTGTCTTATTTAACCAAACGATGACCACCTGTCTGCCTTGTCCCAGATCAGTTGGTGAGAGGTTATATGCACTGTCTGCTACTCGTTTCAGTTTTCTGTTGTACTGTATCACTACTGATAAATCAGAATTCTGGTTAATGTCAGGCAGTGGATAAGGGCAAGCACATAATGTATTGTTCATATAGTGAAACATGGAGGTGGATTGGTGACAGTATGGGGGAGTTTTGGTGAGGAAGATCTGGAGACTTAAAAAAATTAAAGGGATCATGAAAAAAGAAGTATATCACTCAACTGTTCAACATCACACAATCGGACAAAATTTAATTCCTCAACAGGATAACGATCCCAAGCATTCTTCAAAATTGTACCAGAATTAAATCCATTCTAAAGAAAAGCAAAAGGTTTTGAGAATCATGTCTTGGATTCTTCAGTCTCTAGATCATTCTCTCATTAAGCTGTCATGGGATGAGCTAGACCAACAAGTTCAAATGAGCGTACAGCAAATGAGACATCTCTTTGCATGCTTGGAAAGGTGCTGGCAGGGTTTGGACACGAGTTAACTTGCCGCAAGTATGTGCTGCTGTGATAGTGGTAAGGGGTGGTTATTTTGATGGAATTTGTACTTGGGCACTCCCATTCATTAAATTGCACTTACAATGTATACTGTTACGAAACCAGTCAGTTACATACGTTTTATGTATTTTCGAGAGTGGGCCAAAACCTCTGGCCTGTAGTATATGCTCTAAGTTTCTGTCAAGATGTAAACAGAGCCTGGTCGCGTGGCATGTATGTAACATGTAGCTATTTCACAGATATATGTAAATCTATAGTCTTCACTGTTGCAGTACTTTTCCTTCATGATCTCACTTTTTTGGTTATGTAGTTGTGTAAAGGTGGCACTTGAGGTTTGGTCACCCTTACATGGTAGGGCATCACATGGTCTCAAATCATCTACTTAGAAATACAATGGTGCAATGGTTAGCATTGTTGCCTCAAGGTAAGCAGGTTCTGGATATAAACATGTAGGTCCTCCAGGGGCCTTTCGGTGCCAAGATCTGTGGTCTCCCCGTGCTTGTGTAGGATTTTTTGGGGGTTTCTGGTTCTGGTGTTGGTGCATATTAGCTCAAATGGTTACTCAAAATTGCCCATAGATTGGATGTGAATGTGAATGGCTGTCTCTCTGTCACACAATAGACTGGCAACCTGTCCAGGGTATACACCGCCCATCACCTGATGTCAGCTGTGACCATAAGCAGTATAGAGAACGAATAGGACAATGTTACCATAATATTTATTGCTTTCTTATCTTTCTTTTTACGAAAATGAAAGGTCTTGCTGTAGGAGTAAGAGTTAGCGTGCTGCTTGTGAGATTTTTATTTTTAAAACAATATAAACAAATTTATTCATTTTCAAATATCAGGTGAACTTATAACAATGAAATACAGAAAATGTAGAAAAATCTGTTGCAGTTTTAAACTGTAATAATGAACCATATCTCTATAAATAAAGAAAATATAAAAGCACAAAAAGAGCAAATGAACGACGTACACTGTATCCATCACAGACGGTGGTCACACCACATAATATTTTCAGGTCCATTCAAATTTAACAAGCACAGAATTGCCTTCCTAAAGCAATACAAGAACAACACATCATCAAAGTACTGTATAATTCATAATAAAACTTTAGAGATACAATTTAATTTAGGGTCATACCACATGACAACCATATGTGGCAACTATATTACTTAAAAAGATAAAAAGACTTAAAGGGACGCATTCTAAATTTGACAGATTTCTTGTAGAAAACACTTCCAGAGATTTCCAATGTTCTAGCACTTTCTCCTGATGAAATATTTGCAATATAAAAGGCTCATAATAGTTGAGTTTATGAATAGTTCATAAAATTAACCACTTCAGACACCTTTTGCTTGTGTACCATGGAAAAACTAATGCAACACTTATGACTTTTAACACTTTTGAAATGATGACAAATAGGACAAGATAAAATGTTTTAGAGCAATTTCAAACAACTTTTCTGAATTACATTAATGGTTGCACCCTTGCCCTACCTGCTCATTTGTGCAATTATCTTATCAGCTAGCCATATGCTACGATGTGCAGATGATAGGGTCAGAATTGACATCAACATCATAAATCCATGGACACCTTCTAACTTGTTCAGAATAGTGATGGTGGTGTAATGCTGTCTGGAGAGTTTCCTTGGCACACATTGGGCCCCTAAATATCAACTAAGCTTCACTTAAATGCCACAAGTCTATTGTTCTGTATCCCTTTTTTTTTAATAATTGCTACTTCCAGCATGATAATGCACCACGTCACTAAAGCACGTCACTAAGTCATCTCAAACAGGTACTATGAACATGACAATGAGTCAATAATGACCTCCCTAATAACCAGATCTGAAGCCAACATAACACAGGTGGTAGAAAAAGTGATTCATAGCATGAAAGTGCAGCTGACAAATCTTCAGTATTTATGTGACGCAATCGTGCCAATATGTGTACCGGAATATAAAAGGAATTTTTCCAACACCTTTTCAGAATCTATGTCATGAAGAATTGAATTTAATATTCATAATAAAGTGGCTGGTGAGGGTATATGAGTTATATGTATTATGTCTTATTATGAATTTTATTAAAAATAACGATATTAGTCTTTTAATACTCTTGCCTTCAATGCTGCCTTAAATTGTTCTTCTTACAGCTTCTGACCTCACCAGCACTTCATTTGTGCAAGGTCAGCACACTCAGGCATTTCAAGAAGAAACACAGCCAAACAAAATGACTATGACACAGTTGACGATCGGGGTCAAAGAAGAGGATTGGTCTGCTCTGGCTGAGGCCTATGCACAGAGATCCTGTCATTTATACATCTACCATGTGCTGAGGACACCACTTTTTTGATTTGAGCCACTTCCTGTCAGGAAATGTGAAGGGAAACAAGCTGCCCTGGCGCAGTTGTACTCCAAAGAGAAGTTTCCTGTTTTTCTAATTTTTAGGAATGCTCTTTAGACACCTCTGCTCTGTTCTCATCCTCACATGGCCAGGTTTTTTTTTTTTAATGCATTTTGAGAAGACACTTTTTCTAAAATCATGTTTGTTAATCTGTAGCTTTTTGTAACTGCTCTCAGATGTTATATGTAGGTCCAACCCTCTCTTTTTACCCTAGATTTCACCATGTAAAGGCGTCTTCTTTAGAATTGGGAGTTCTTTGTATATCTGCAGTTCACGGTGTTGTAAGGAAAGACAAATGGCTTTTTTTTTTGAGTCAGGAATTTGAGTGATTTGACATCACAAGTGTCTGTTGTATTCCAGTGAATGTAGAGAAAGAAAGTGTATTAATCACTGCATGTCGCAGTATAATACAGTCAAATCCCTGAAAATGCTTCAAGATAAATAACAGCCATACAAAAGGCACTGCCACTACCATTTCCTTTCACCTCATCGTTAAATCCACATGGATAAATTTTAATAGTTAAATTAATACAGCTGGACTTACTTTTGTAATAATCATGAATCCTATATAATACATTTTCCTCTTAATTTTCTCTTTACAATTCCTGGCATTTCCTGACCCCTGCTCTGACAGCTAGGACGCATGGTCAGCATATCAGCAGGAAGGATAGGAAGGATGGACAGAACACAGTTAGAAGAAGGGAACATTTTATCACCCACCACGAACAAAATGACAGTGCATGTCTTATCATGCATTATTTTTCACACACACCCTAACAATACTCATTAATCAGCTGGGAACAAATCTCCAAGAGATTTTATGCTTAGGTTAACCTGTACAGAGATGTGGATTGTTTTTGAGCCTTAATAATAAAAATTTAAATTTAAAATACACAATAAGACATACATGTTATTTTGTAAACACAAAAATAAATAGATAATGGCCGCAGTGAAGGATGACACTACTCATACTATGTTAGCTTATTGCTTTGCTTACATGTGATTCATTCTTCTCAATAATGCCTTGACACATTACTGTAAATGCTCGTTAGAAGCACAGTTCCGCCCTTCCAAGGTACTGATACATTGTGTATGAAATGTTTTGTGGCACATTAGCACAATGTTGCAGTGCATTGTGGAACTTCATAAGGACATAGCATAACATAAAACGGCTAAACGGTGTTGGTAGCCTATCATTTAGACAGGTGATAGATAATTCTTACTTATAGAATGTCTAATGGTTAATCTTGATCGTGAAAAGCTTCTTTTTTTTTTAACCCAAACAAAATTCTGTTGATTAATTTAATATTGATTTGAATGAGTAAATCCAGATCTGGCAACCCTGTAGCCTGCTCAATTGCAGCTCTATAAGCGTGACACCTGGAGGAAGCGTCGCCTCTTCTAATCCGTGTATCAGGAGGTGTAGGTCAGACGGGTTCGGCGTCCTGCTCTGTGGAAGGTGGTTACAGCGGGGTTCTGAGTCTCAAACCAGCACTTTATTCCATCTGGACCTGTGTAGCAGCTATTCGTGATCATCAGTTTTATATGGAAGTCGGCAACGAATAAAGTTCAACAGGTAAATGGTGTTGCAGTATCTTGGTCACATTTTTCTAACCGTTGGCTAAATTTTGCGTCTTAAACCTTTGCAATGCCACGCAGTTTGGCTTGATTTAAAGGGGTTCGAGCACAAAACGAGTTCTTTTTAAAGCAATTTCAGATTATTTATTTATTTATTTATTTTAATTACAGGGCTTCAGTAATCTTTATCTCAGTGTATCTTTATTCTGCATTTTCTACATTTTCAAAGTTTTATATATATATATATATATATATATATATATATATATATAAATTTTTTTTTATTTATTTTATTTTATTTCATTTTTTTTTTTTTTGGCCATTTCGCCTCCTGACCTGTTAACACACCTGACCCCACTCAGTAGCTCATTAATACCCCTGAAGCTGTTAAATGAAGATAAACGACTTCAGAAGTAAGACTAGGGAACAGTGGAGAATATTAACATCATATTGAACTTGGAAATTTGACTCTACAAGAAGTTAATTATTCCTGGCTATATGCCCGTTCAGGTAGCCTGTTAATCATGATATTTAAGGTCAAACGATCTCCTAGTTTTATCTCCCTTTTTATAGATTTAATATTTTGAGTTCAAGACTTCTGAAAAATCTAAATTTTTCTGCAGTTCATTATGATTTGCAGGATATCCTGTCATCAGTAGCATCCTTTACATGTGCCACCTTTCTTCATCACAGCTAATACTGAGCCTAATTTGCTCAAAAACTATAAAGAAAATGTTATCATACCGTTTCAATGACTGCATGTTTTGTCTCGGAATATAGATTTTCATTTCATTTGTCAATCTTTCAATAGTCATTCGAGTTTTGAGATCCTTGACTTTTGTGTAGGAGCTTATAAATTAAATGTGGAAATATTGCTTCATGTCCTTACACATTCCTATTCAATTATGTACTGATGCTTTTTAGTTAAATGTACCTCTTACAGTAGCTTCAAGCTGAGTACGTACTTTTTTTATTTATTTATTTTTTTTCTGTCATTGATTGCCTTTCACAGCGGTGTATATTTTTCAGTGTTTTAATTACTTGAAGTAGTGTACAAGTAGCTTTGTTGCCTCCAAATATATGCTGTCGTCTTGGATAGCACTCATTTCTATAAAGTAAAAAAAATGATAACACTCACATTTGGAAACTTTACTCGGGCATCCACACTACCTTATCTATATTTCTAAAAACAGATCTTAACTGCTTTCCATGATGAAATGATGGCAGCAGGAGCAACAATTTCAGCGGTGATGATTCTGTTAACATGTAACCTTCTCTGGTAAACATTTCTATTTTGCCTGCTGATGCAGAACTGTGGGATGGTTTTATGAGCACCTTAAACTTTTGCTGACTGCTGCAATTTAATGGAACTCAACTGGTACACATCATTCATCTGTGTTACTTAACAGCCAGCGTGATGAGCCGAGCCAAGCCGAAAATGTGCGACTCTTTTCTGTGCTGACAAATAGGTTATTGTCCCATCAATATACTGTATATGATTATAGTGGGATAAAATGTTAAGCATATCATTCATGATTGAAGTACATATAGTAAACGTGTGCAATCTACAGTTCTGGAAAGAGTAAGTGAATAGAGTTTATATATTTGTGTGTGCATATGTACGCATACGCTGTAGCATTATGTTGAAATACTAAGTATTTATTTGTATTTCACAAACCGTTATTAATTAGCTGGTGGCCTGCATTACATTTATTTTAAGATACTATATGTAACTTCTGGGGATTTGGAGACCTCTCTGATAGACTCAGTCCACACTGAAGAACATGTATGGTTGTTAACATCAGATTAATCCACAACTGATTGTTAGTGGCATGTCAAACATTACAGGAGTATTGAAATAGCACCCAAGGTTGTAAATTTAAAGAATAATTTTTCGCTCAATAAAGTATTTTTCCTCTACTGACGTAATCATGTTGCTACTTTAATGTATAACAAACATAAATGTATTGAAAACTTATGTTTGTGTCTGACATAACATGTACGCTCTTGTACTGCGAGTTCAGCACTACTGTGTTAACAGCTAAATGCATTCTTTCTTCTAATGTTTGTAATCTTGCTACTGTTCTTCTGATGACGTGTGTAAGAGTGAGCGAGGGAATACTAAGCAAAAAGTCTTGCTTATTTAAGTGCATGTTGTTTCTCATCCTGGTCAAGTTGGATTAACTGTGAGCATGTTCTGTTTGGTATACAGTTATTGGGGATATCAATAGCATCAAGTTCTGATTGTGAAGCACCCTGCTATTTCCTCCTGAAGTTAATGTTAATACACACACCCTAGTTAGCATGACCCTAAAGAATGATGGCACTCATGTGATGGCGCAGAAGCCTTGGTTAATGTTAAAACCACAGCAAATGAATGTCACAAGATTTAGACATCTTCAGGTAGTTGTAGATATGGACCTGTAGGAGTTCACCTGTTATTGCTTGTTCTTTGTTTCCTTAATGATCAGTTGAAGTACATGCATTACATTAAGTGCATCAGTACTTGTGTACGAAGTCATCATCTCATAGCCGAAATGAAAATCGGCTGCAAATCTTTGCTGAATGTAAAGACAAATACAAATTAACGGCCATCAGCTGGTAACGGCCAATAGAGTGAGTTTGATATGGAGAATCATAAGACGAGCTGGATTTAATTGGGCAACCTTTGATCACAGCCAGGCTTTGACCATAAAATTCTTAGCACTTCTGTACACTGTGACTAGCCAAGCACATCGAGTAAAGGTAGGTGTCTCTGGCTTTTTCCTCTTCTAACACAGTTACTAAGTCGGACGTATGTATGTTTGTGTAATATACTACATATTTTACATGTGTGTGTGTATAGATAGATGGATAAATTGATTACTTGTCCTTACATGGTAGCTTGAAATTGTGAATAAAAAAAAAAAAATAATAATAATAATTTTTAATGATGATGATTTCATATTCACCAGGCTCCTATCGGAATGTATTTTTAGTACAAAAGAGGTCAGAGTGGTATTAAAGGGATCACTGCGTGATTATACGTTTTGCGCTTCTGTCGAAGTCTTTTGCAATTTTCCTGTTTATTAGGGGTTAAAAAGGAAGAGACTGTCAGCTTTCCATGCATCTATTCTTTGAATCAGGAATCACATGCTCCCCCCCCCCCCCCCCTTGCCAAGAAAGCAGGAAACCTTTTTTGCTGAGTCTAGAAATAAGAGTATGAACCACCCAAGTTCACACTTACACAAGTCCCATTGCTAAGTGCAACAAGTGCTGCACTAAGGGATTTGTGTGTCTGATTACGCAATGCTGATGTGACCTTGATATGACAATTCAAGTAAAAAGGGATCGCTTACATTTGTCATGTGTTTAGCTTTGTTCCTTCCACATTGCTACATACACTAATGATTAATTTTCCATGTTCCTCTAGGCCCAGTGCTGAGGATGTGTGGTTGCTGAATAGCCCAACTGCACGTGTTCACTATTTCTGAGGAGCCTTGAGTTTCCTTTTTCTTCCTTGCCCTGTGGTGCCCCTACCATGTCGACAGAAGTACAGCCTGTGTCTGTAGCCCCTGCAGGACCCACTCCTGAGCCTACACTGCCTGCTAGTGCCAACGAGGCCAGCGCAGTAGTAACTGAAAATCCTACAGCCACAACCACACCAACCGCAAGCAAATTTTTCTCCAGAGAGAAGAAGAGGGGTACACTTGCCTCCGTTTCATTTGATCTCTCATACTGGAGTGTATTCAGCTTGTCAGTTTTACAAAGCTTTATAAAGTGCTCTGTGCAATGTTTCAGTATTCACCCTCTCTGTATTGTTCTTGATGTCCTTCCATTGGACTTTCTTTCCTCAGCTCCAGAGAGGACCGATGAGTACCTGCTGGCCAGGTTTCAAGGTGATGGTGTTCGATATAAGGCTAAACTGATTGGCATTGATGATGTGCCTGAAGCCAGAGGGGACAAAATGAGTCAGGACTCCATGATGAAACTGAAGGTATAGATCCAAAATGACTGACCTCAAATTCTTGACCTATTATTTACAGTTTTAGAATTGAGACATGGCGTCCCTAAGCCAACAACTTCGTTTTCCTTGTCAGTATTGTGTGTATATATGAACCGTTTTAAACCTTGACTTCATTACGTGAGCATAGGTATAGTGATAATTGTTATATGTAGTACTTCTGTGGTATTTCGGTTTGTGTGTTTGTGTAGGGCATGGCTGTAGCTGCTCGTTCCCAAGGCAAACACAAGCAAAGAATTTGGGTGAACATCTCTCTAGAGGGAATTAAGATAATTGATGAAAAGACTGGCGTAAGAAACGCAATCATGATTTTAGTCCCTCATTTGTTTTAATATCTTGATATAACCACCTCTCTTTTTATGTGACCATACACGTCGCCGCGTCCGGGGGGGGCCCCCCCCTTTTTTTTTTCCACCTACAGGTGATTGAACATGAGCATGCAGTAAATAAGATCTCCTTCATTGCTCGTGATATAACAGATAATCGGGCGTTTGGATATGTGTGTGGGGCAGAGGGCCAACATCAGTTCTTTGCCATCAAGACAACTCAGCAGGTTTGCATGGCCCATAAGCAATTGTCTGACTTTTTGTTGAAACACTGTAGTGGAATGTGGATTTTAAATAAAAGTTCAAGCAAAATTTAAATGTACACATTTGCACCAGTTTCCTCAAAGGTGTTTGGGATGTAGTTTTGCACAATAGCTACAAGACTAATGTTAAAACTAGAGGACTTTTTTTTAAGCTGCCACTTTAGTGGCGTGTCGACCTGCTACGACTTTTGTAGTCTCAAATCGTGTTTGTATGTGGTTTATAAATTGTGATGTATTCTTGGCTTGGAGCAGAAATTTTACCAAATTCAAGCATCAGACTCCAGTATGAAGGGTAGGTCCAAAGTTAAAATGCTGTTCCAATTTGATTGTGTTAATCATTTTTAAACATCTCTTATTTACACCTATTGGCCACAACGTTACAACCACTGATGGGTAATGTGAATGCTATCTCATTACAGCAGTGCCTGTCAAGGGGTGGGATATTTTAGGCAGCAAGTGAACGGTCAGTTCTCAAAGTTGATGAGCATAAGGATCTCGGCAAATTTGACAAGGGCCGAATTGTGATTGATTGATGGAAGACTGGGTCAGAGCATCTCCAAAGTAGCAGGAAGTGGTTCAAGGAAGGACAACCGGTGAACTGGCGACACGGTCATGGATGCCCAAGGCGTATTGTCGCTTACCTGAGGAAGAAATGGCACCAGGATGCCCTATGGGAAGAAGGCAAGCCTGTGGAGGCGGTGTGTTGCTTTGGGCGATGTCCTGCTGGGAAACAATGGCAGCCATGCGGCTGTTACTTTGATATATACCACATACCTAAACATTGCTGCAAACCAACGTCACCCCTTCATGGCAGCAGTGTACCCTGTGTCAGTGGCCTCTTTTTAGCAGGATAATGCACCCTGCCACACTGCAAAGAATTGTTCAAAGGTGTCGACTAGGCCTTCAAATTCCCTAGAGCTCAATCTAATCAAACATCTGTTGGACATGCTGGACAACTTACTGGACTTAAAGGCTCTGTTGCTAAAATCTTGGTGCAAGATACCATAGCACACCTTCAGCAGTCTTGTGGAGTCCATGTCTCAATGGGTCACGTACTGATTTGGAGGCACAAAGCTGACCTACAAAATATTAGGCAGGTGGTTTTAATGTTATGGCTGATCGTCGTATGTACAAAAATGTCTCTTGACTCTAAACTTGTAGATGTAAGCTTCCCTTACTTATTAGCAACTTTTATTATAGTGGCTTCAGTGGGAAAATTAAAGAAGGAAAAACATATCTGACACTGATCACCTACAGTTTAGTTGAGGAATGAACAATTTTTTTTTTTTTTTTTTTTTTTTTTTAAATTCCTTTCTATATTTTTATTAAAACGCTCATCAAGATGTATCTCTTGCTTCTTTTCTTCAACCCTTCAGGCACAGCCACTGGTCATGGATTTGAAAGATCTCTTCCAGGTGATCTTCAACTCAAGGAAGAAGGAAGCTGAAGCAACACCGAAGGTAACATCTTCAGGAAACTGGCAGGGAAAGTGTATTGCAGCTGCACAACCTTTATTTAATGGTTTAATCACTTTCTGCATCATCGTTTACTTAATGTAAATGTGCTTTAAAAAATGAATATCCATGTAGTATAAATTTGAACAAATATTAAACATTCGGTCTTTTTTTATTTTATTTTTTTTTTTACCTTTTATGTTACTTTTGGATTACCCATTTGATTTAGTTTTGTCCTTGAATGAGATTTCAGAATGTCTTTTTGGCAAAAATAAATAAAACTACATACAGCGTACATGAACAAATGTTTTATCTTTAGTTCTTTATAACCTCTACTTCAGCTTGTTGCTTTGTTAAACTAATGGCCAGCTTATTAACACAATTCAGAGACTTTAATAGCCTAGCATAACCTATGGCAATGCCTCCTGTCTCATGGTGGTGATGGGTGAGAATCTTTTGCTTTCACTGTTGGTAAATATGACCCCATGGCAACATTGTTACAGGTGGCTGAACTTGTTGGCCCCTTTTTTTAGAGTGAAAGTTTGCATATACTTTTTTACTTCTCTGAATAAATTCTATTATGAATGTAGCCTGTATTCAACAGTACAATAAGGTTGACTTAAACATGAACGTGGTAAAAATGCAATTATATTGCCCTCTAGTGGTTATTTGTATTACTGGTTCACTGTCAAATGTTCTCTTTCATGCTTTTCTCTTTTAAAATACTATAAATACTCATAATACTTTCTATGTTTTAGGATGATTCCAGTACTGTTGTTGAGGTGGGTGTTGTATACTTATTTTAAGTGGTTAGCGTTCCACTGCATTGGTATTTGACGTACAATAATTTTCTTTCTGTTTAAAGAATGGATGCGATGCTTTGCTCAGTCTGGATGGTCAGGTGGAGGCAGTAAAGGTACGATTTCTCAAATTAGTCAACAGTGGACATTTTTCCAAATAAATGAATACTCCATAGTGCCTATTTAAAATGATGAGGCATTTACCATGTATTCCTGCATACAGACCGTGGAACAGCTGAACCTTTTTGGCGACATGTCCACGCCCCCAGATATCAATTCTCCAACGGTAATGGCATAATAGCAATCCTAATTAGCACTCACTAAAGGAGCCACACCATGTTCTTAACTGCAATTACAATTACTCTTGTTGACCTATATGTACAAGGTTTGAGCTTGCACATTAATTTTGATTTCTCCATGTTTTTGTGATTAGGATGCTTGGACAAATCACATAGGGGTAATTGTTTTTTTTTTCTTGATTAGCGTATAATCAGCAGAAATGATGCAGAGTTGCATGCTAAAAGCTTTATGGCCTTTTATCTTTTATCTCATGTTTCAAGAAGTTCAGCTATTCCTTTTCATCTTTTGAGGCAAATCTTAACAAGCATTTATAGTGACGTGGCAGACTGTAAAGGCTAGTATTAAAGTGAAGTATTTGAAAACACTTACTTGCTATTGTGCTTCAGAAGTAGGTTTGATCTTCATTCATGGCATGTTGGCCATTTTTACCCTCTTGTCATTAGGCCCGAAATATCATATTTACAAATTAACAAGATTACTGTATATTGAAATGGAAGGTTTCGAAAAGGAAATATTAAAAGATTTGCCACTCTTCATTCCTGGCCTATTTCGGAAAGGTATTTGAAGTCCAAAAGTTATTGCTCTATCTATAATACTGCTACACTGGGCAAACGATCTGATTTTTACCTATCCAATCACTAAAGCATGGAGGACTAACCAATCATTTTCTCTCTTCTCTTGCAGTTTTCATTTTCATGTTTTCTGATTCTTGTTTCCTCCTAATTTCCTCCAAAATTAGCTGGACAGTGTTTTGTTGCTGGAGCTTGCTTCTGTGATTGACGCCAATCAGAACCACCTTAAAGGCAATCCTTTCATCTCCCGTCCGACAGTTCCTTGCAACACACCCAGTGATGCCCCTTTCTCTTCCTCGTTAGATATATTCAGTGGCGGTCAAGTCCCATTCAATAATGATCCCTTTGCTCCAGTTAGTGGCCAATTTGGCTCCTCCATTTCCACTGCTTCACCTCTTTTTCCTGACTCCCTCTTGAAACGACCAGTTGGACAAAATGGCTTGAGTGGTGACTCTGTATCTAGTGGTCACTCTTTTAATGGCCTGATTGATGACCAGTACCCACAGAAGGGCATCGGTCGACCACTTGAGTTTCCTTTGCAGGAGATGAATGGTGGAAAAAATCAGACCCCTCCTTTTTCCAACATTCTCAATCAAACGGGACCCCATCTGCCCCAAACCCCTTCTGCACTGTGTGCTGGTCTCACCAACTCTTTGCTTCCTATGTTTCAATCTCCACCCCTCTGTAAAAGTGAAACTGTGCCACCTGTTGGTCAAAATGGAGGGCTAATGGCCCTTTGCCCCCCACCATCAAGCTCTAAGTGTGGCCGTGTACAGAGGAGACCGAAGGTGACTGTTTAAAGCTATGTTTTATTTTTTGTTTTGTTTTATTTTTCTCTTTTGTGCACGTTAATTTAGCTGGTTACAGTGTTTGGTGATGGGTGGTGTTTCAGAGTGCCTTTTGTAGAGGTTCAGTTGATTTATCAAAACCTATAATGGTGGGAGTATTTTTCACATGCTAATCTGTGGTCATTAATAAGCTTTTTATTGGCGCTGGTGGCTCCTTTTCCCTGGCTTCTTTCCCTACTATTCCTGCTTATGTTTAAATTAAAGATGATTATAAATAGTCCAGTACAGAACTGTTGTAGCAGCGGGTAGCATTGCCATATCACAGGACCAGGGTTGCAGGTTCACTCCTGACCTCCCAATGTCCGCCTGCATTTTTCTCCTGTATCTCCATTTCCTCCCACCTCCCAAAAACAGGCTACTAGGTGGATGGGATACACCAAATTGTCCCTAGGTATAAATGAGTGTGTATGGGTGTGCATACGGAGCCCAGTGTAATTGGGGATCCCTTGCGACCCTAACCTGAAGAAAGCAGTATTTGATAGACGTCTGTTGAAACCTTGAAATTCTTGCTGGTTAAAGAGCTTTTTATTGACCATAGTTATGTTTTAATGTATATAAACCTAATTTGATTTTAAAAGTGGAACTGTCTGCTTTGTATTCTTCAGTAATAATGTGAGGTAGGTTCTTTAGCAGATTTTCCATGCAAATTGTTTTGACATGTTTTATACAGAATTTTTTTTTCTTCTTGAAACATGCTTTGTCGATGTATCACTGTATATGGGTGGTGATTTGCTCCCTTCATAGTCTCCTGGAAACGAAATGTTTGGGGCCAATATATTTGCGTCGCCAGCTCAGGGTGAGGGTCCATACACCGCTCAGACCAGCTCCTCTACTCCAATAGATCTGTTCAATGCTATAACCACCACCTCCACAGCTGCTTTTGGTTAGTGACCACTTTTTTTATTTTTTTAATTGAGATTATTAGGCTATTCCAGCCAATAAAAACAATTGTAATGGAGTTACAGGATTTACTTTATTTACTATCGGAAGCTTTAGGTTAACTGAACTTATGTTTGGTACATACAGATGGGTGACGAGTGAAAAGCCAACATTAAGGGACTTCGTAAGGTGTTTGGTCACTACCATCTGCCAGAACGGCTTCAGTGTGCCTTGCACTCTCTGGACTTGTAATGAAGGAATGAACATTTTTCCATAAGATTCACTCGATTGGGGTTTAGATGTTGGCAGTGGAGAGTGCTCGCTAACACTTTAGTTCAAAATCTCAAAGGTTCTGGTGACACCGAACACCATAGCATGTGATTTTTAATGAGTATGAAAATGGTGTAAATCATTTAGTGTGCCTTGTGATTGGGAACATTATTGCCCTGGGATACCATGCTTCTCACTGCAGAAATACACTGCCTGTCCAAAAAAAGTCACACTAATATTTCATTGGACCGCCTTTAGCTTTGATTACGGCACGCATTCGCTGTGGCATCGTTTCGATAAGCTTCTGCAATGTCACATTTATTGCCATCCTGAGTTGTATTTATTTTTCACCAAGATCTTGTAGAGATGATGGTACAGTAGGACAGCTATGTAAATTCTTCTCCAGCACATCCCAAAGATTCTCAATGTGGTTAAGGTCTGGACTCTGTAGTGGACAATCCATGTGTGAAAATGATGTCTCATGCTCCCTGAACCACGGTTTCACAATTTGAGCCCGATGAATCCTGCCATTGTCCTCTTGGAATATGCTCATGCCATCAGGGAAGAAGAAATTCACTGATTGACCAGGTTATATTCATTCAGTATATTCAGCTAGTCAGCTGACCTCATTCTTTGGGCGCACAATGTTACTGAACCTAGACCTGACCAACTGCAGCAACCCCAGATCATAGCACTGCCCCCACAGGCTTGTACAGTAGGCACTAGGCATGATGTCTGCATCACTTCATGGGTGCCTCTTCTTACCCTGATGCGCCCATCACTCTGGAACAGGGGAAATCTGGACCCCTAAGACCATATGACCACCTTCCATTGCTCCAGAGCCCAATCTTTATGCTCAATAGCAAATTGAAGCCTTTTTTTCCCAGTTAGCCTCACTGATCAGTGGTTTTCTTAAGGCTGCACAGCTGTTTAGTCCCAATTCCTTGAGTTCCCTTCACATTGTGTGTGTGTGGAAATGCCCTTACGGTCACTGTTGAACATAGCTGTGAGTTCAGACCATATTTCTTCCACGAAGATGACGGTTCCCCACTATCCTTCCAGTTTTGAATAGTGTTGGACAGTTCTTAACCCAATTTTAGCAGTTTCTGCAAGATCCTTAGGTGTTTTCTTTGATGCCTGCCAATAATTTGACCGTTCTGAAACAGATTAACATCTTTTCCATGACCGCAGGATGTGTCTTCCGACATGGTTGTTTAAGAAATGAGAAGCTACTCACTGCATCAGTTCGGGTTAAATTACTTGATGCCAGATAATCATCCATGTAGTAATTATCCAATGGAAGTCTCTTACCTACTTGCTTTGTTAAATCCCGGTGGTGACTTGGACAGGCAGTATATTTCCTGATGGAATGAAGGTGATCCATCAGAATAACTATGTATTAATGTGTATTGACTTGTCTTATAAGGGGACAAGTGGACCTAAACCTGTCAGCAAAATGCCCTCCTCAGTGCAAAAAAAAAAAAAAAAAAAGTACAATTTCTACTGTTGTCTGTTCTCTGTATAAATATTGCTATTGTGGTGCTGATGCAGTACATAAAACATTTCATACTTATTTGGGATCACATGTATATTTTAAACATTGTTATTTTCTGCATTTTAGCATCAATGTCACTGGGACCACCATCTGTTCCTCAAGCTCCTACAACAGGCCCATGGGGTCAACCAGGCCCAACACTGTTTCCTCCCCAAGGCTCTGGCCCCCAAGTACCAGTCCAAGTTGCACCACTAAATTCTCTTTCCCAGCCCTGTGCATTTGGGGGAATGCCAGTACCTCAGTGGAGACAGCAGATCCCCTCTTCTTTTGACACTCCAGCTGCCACTCAAGCTTGGGGCCAACCAGCAACCACGGCAGCCATGAGTGCCTGGCCCCAATCTGGCGCTGTGTCCAACCCCTTTCAGCCCAGTGCATTTCCTCCCATGATGGCTCCTCTTGGGGGAATAACAGGGCAGCCATTTTCAGGTGCCCCTCCTCTGCCTCATCGGCCTCCCCCTGCAAAAGAAGAGGTACCTGCTGTTAAAAATGCTTTCACAGCTTTGGACCCCCTTGGTGGGAAGGATCAGAAAACTGGGAAGGATATGTTCAAAAATTTCCAGATGGCAAAACCTGGAAGTGCCCCCCTATCAGGCCAAAATGGCAATGGCACATTTGAGCAGTACTTTTCCAACAAAGTTGGTATAGCCCAGGACGCAGCTGACCATGATGACTTTGACATCAGCCAGCTCTCTACAAAATCCATTGGTAATAACCTGGACTTGATTTGAATTTCTTTCCAATATACGACAGAACTACGCTTTAATGTATGTTATTTTCAGAGCCTCCTAAACCTGCACTTCAACAAGCCTCTACAACTACTGCCCCAGCTCTGGCTCCAAGCGTGAATCCTTCAACGGGAGTGATCTTGGATGTTGCTTTTACTCCTAATCCAGCTCCAATCCCATCAGGCCAAGATCCTTTACCAACTGCTGATCTTTTTGATGACGCCTTTGGAAGCAGCTTTTTAGCACCACCTGCAACTACAGTAAATTGATACAGTATTATGTAAAAGAAAATAATAATAAATAAATAAAAAAAGCATATTCTTAATTTAACTGATTATAAGCAATAGATGTAGATAAATAGGTCTGGACAATTGGTAGAAATATGTTCAATTTAGACTGGGATTAACCAGTGTTAAATTATGTTTTAAAGATTATTAAATTTGTTAAAATGACTGCTGACTTCCTGTAACAAGACCGATACTCAAGTAGTTATGTAATATTGTAATCTTTCCTTTGCAGGGTGGTCCAGCAACACAGACCAATGCAAAAGCTGATATTTTTGTAGACCCTTTTGGAGGAAATCCTTTTGCCTAAGCTTTCTCAGATCCTGTACTGTTAAGGTATGTAACTCTAATGTTAAGAGTTGGTACTAATTGTCAAACATTTTTTAATTATTGGTTGAATATCTGTAAATACACAATGGCCCAATGTTTGTGGATACCTGACAATTACATATGTGTGCATTGCCCAAACTGTTGACACACCGTTGGAAGCACACAATTGTATAGGATCTCTTTGTATGCAGTAGGATTACAATTTTCCAGGGCACAAAGTCCGGTCCAGGAAGACATGATTTGCTAATGTTGGAGCTCAGGTGGCCAAAATGGTGCTTTGACCTCAGCCCCACTGGACACCTTCAGGATGAACTGGAATGTTGTCTACACCCCAAACCTGCTCACCGGACCTCAGTCCATGATCTCACTAATACTTTTGTGGCTGAATGGGTGAATGTCCATAGCCATGCTCCAAAATCTAGTGAAAAGCTTTACCAGAAGAGTGGAGTTTATTATAAGGGCAAAGGGGGACTCAATCTGGAAGATGTTCAAAAAGCTTTTAGCCATATAGTTTAGATGTTGGGGGTTTTCTTTTTGAAGTTTACAATGTCACTGAAGAGTATAGTTTCAGTATGCTTCACCTGTGTACATAATATTTTTTTTTTTTTTTTTTTTTTTTTTTTCTCCCCTCTCTCTCTCTGTCTCTGTGTGTGTGTTCTTTATACAGAAAGTGGGGAGACCATCTGTGGCACAGTGATGCGCAGTGTAAACTCCTTCCTTTTTGTCTACGGCCCAATGTCCCCACACTGACTTGGATGTTTCTTTTGTCTTTTTGTATCTGATCTCAGGTTGGTTTCCCTTATTAAATTGATTGGCTCCATTGTACAATCACTTGAAAAAATACAAAAAATATGTGGGAGCTGAATATGACTTTGGGTTGATGAGTGAGGTAAATGGCCTAAGTCTTCTGTGTTGAATTTCTAATACTTCCTGGATGATGCAAGATGTATTTGACTGGAATTAAAGAAAGCATGAAAAGATGTCTGTCTTCTGTTTCCTTATCTTTCAATTTTCAATTTAACATTCAACAAAAGTGCTTTTGAATTTTAAAATGTGATTATTAAAGTAGTTACACATCACATCTACTCCTTTTCAAAAGAACAAAGACTGTAAAACTTTTAGAGAAATAAATGTATTGTAGTTCTAGGTCTTCGTGATGAAGCCCACAATTATAAGTAAGGAATAAAACCTGTCGGGGAGTGTTTTCTAATGCACAAACTTGCTAATGAATATTTTTTTTTATCATCTTAACAAATGACCAAATGTTTTTCAGCTTGTGGTTACATTACATATCATGGAACATTAGCAGAACTGGTTTCTATTATCACTTCCATATATAAACACTCATTCCCTCTCCAGTCTCTTTCCTTTTCTTTCTTGAAGTTAAAATAACTTGGTTTGTGAGGTTACCGAGGAACCGCACTGCACCAAGTCTAAATTGTGTACTGGCAGCTTCGTATTTTCAATGTAGCCTGTTTGGCTTTTAATGTTGTTTACAAGGGAACTGAATTCTTTCACTGATGAAGGGCACATACTGTTCCAGCCAGCTACGGAAGCTTGGAGTTACTACAGTGAGGTAAAGAGCACGGAGATGTGACTAGATTACAGAGGCCATTGAGAGAACACCATCACCAGTGTACCTGTTGTCATCTGCCAAGAATTTGCCATTATCCCTTCAAAGCTATTATGGGGAGGATTGCATCGCTGTCGGTATGTCAGACTGTAGCATCATAGTGAAAACTTTACCTCACCCTTTTGTTGATGCTTGGGACTTGGGAAGTGTTTGACAGGGCAAAACAGGCAGCCACAGTATAAAAAGAGCTTGCTATGGGGAGAAAAAGTATATACAAGGTGATAACCCTATGAAAAGCATTACGCTAACTTTGCTATAGATCTAGCTATAATTGTAAAAGCTTGCTTTGGTTGATTTTTAAAATGCCTCGTCCTCTATTCAGTCGGAATAGTAGTTGGGATCTTCTCCAGGATTGGCCAAAGTCAAGTATTTTAGATCAGTGCGCAGGAGCACCTTTTTTTCTTGAACCAGATGATGGCTGGTTAAACACAGCCAGGAAAACACTGGAGATCGCTTCCTGGCCCAGATTTCTGTCATTCCCTTTGGTAACTCCTGTTTGTCCTGAAGTCTTGCCTACATCGAGAGACGGACAACAAATAATTTCACATGTCAATTGTGACGGTAAAACCTGGAGAATCACTTTAGATGTCAGCCATTTTTGTCCAGAAGAAATTGGTGTCAAAGTCAATGAGGGCTACTTAGAAATAGCAGGTATGTCATGTACTCTTCACCTTTTCAAGAAACCCTGAAGGCTTTATGGAGCTTTTATTGAATATGTATGCAAATGGACTGTTATTCTATAAATTGACTTCCTGTGAAAATAGCTCAGGATGAGTATTTATGTTCAAATTTTATTTTAAAGGTAAACATGAGGAAAGACATAATGACCATGGGATAAGTTCCAGGAGTTTTACAAGGAAGTACAAGTAAGACTAAGTATATATACTTATATTTCCTTTTCCATCAAGTCCGCTGACTGGTTAATGGTTGACTGTGCCTCATATTCCTCATTTCTAACATTTCTAATTGCAATGAGGAAAGGAAACGCACTAATAAAACTATATAGCATTTACAAATCTAAAATATTTAGTGTTTTCATAGAGCTCCCATTGTTTTGCCTGTCAAGATCATAGCTTGATTAAATTACTTTTTCATGCAACAGGCTGCCTGCAGAAGTTGATCTGCAAAAGATGAGCTCTTCACTTTCTCCAGAAGGGCTTCTCTTAGTTGAGGTACCTGCTGGTGTTCCTTCCAACAGATGCCCCATAGAGATTGTTATCCCAATACAAAGGAAGGAAGAACATTAGTTTGTCATGTGTGAGGCTTTTAAGTGTTAAACATTGGAAGTTTCATTGTGTGAATTCTATTTTTGTTACTTTATTCACTTCTAATAAACAGTGCATTCATTTTATTTTATTATTGAGTTTTTTGTTTTTCATTAATAAACATTAAAGTTGTTGAAATAGCTGTTTGGATTTACGTGACACAACAAAAGTGAACAATTTCACTTTTACTTGTGCAAAATCAGTATTAATTTTATCGTGCCTATTTATATCAGTAATTATTAATATTAAGTATCTATTTTTCATTTTAAATAAAAATAGATTCAAAATGTGATTTGCCGTTTTGTTTTCACATACACAACGTATGCTGATTACTGTGTAGTGCCTCTTTAAGCTCTTGCAGATGAAGTGATAACTGCTGCATACACAGTTAAGTATCTACACTTCTAAATTTCATCATGTATTTGTAGCAGAATGTGGTCAAGCTTAACATATAAACCTATCATGGTAAAATATTCAGTCACTTAATACAGTTTCAGAATAGTAAAATATGTTTGTGGAACAGTATGAGGTCATCCTGAACAATGAACTTTCTACAATTAACAATTTAACATCTAACTTTAACTGAAAGTCAACCATGTGTTATAAAATCCCAAAGGCACCTTATACTGTTTGATCCTAATATATGTTATGCAGCTTTGCAGCCAACCTGTCAAGCACATGGGAAAATATGATTGCATTGCATTACCACCAGGGGTCAGCATCTTACCAAGCTTAAAGCTGAATCCACAAATAACTCCATAAATCAAAAAGTGTAGTTAAATTTTATATATGCGCTTGAGTTAGCTGCCAAGACATTCTACGATGTTAATTGGGACTTATTTGAGCACAGTGAGTAAAGAACCTAGTACCCAGAGGAAATACGGGAAAAAACAGTATAAAATAGAGAATATAACAGAGCACAAATGCAGAACAATATAAATATTAAATGATCATATTTTTATAAATTAAATGATTATATGATTATATTATACACCCATCTGACATTAACAAGCCTGTCCATGTCTTGTGGATATGTTGCTATGGACTGCAAATATGATTCATGCCAAATTAGACCTACAGTACATTATTATATACACTGAGTTAGTGGCCTGTTTGTTATTTTGATTTACATCATAAAATATTAATGTCCGACTTCATGGAAATTAGATGGAAGTCCTCACCAAACAAATACACAGATAAAACCTTGAACAGGACCATGGCCATGCTTCCCCAGATCATTTATTTAGTAAGTGATAATGAGCCAGTAGCTTGTAACAGCACAAGTGTAAATGTAATTGGAGCACAGCTCTTCAACTCTTTCCCCAAAGGCACTGCTTATCTACAAGCTTATTATTTGGACCATCCTGAGCAACTGGTTGTGTGGCTAGTTAGCCAGAAGCAGCTAATCATAAAACCCAAATTTTTCTCCATTTTCATATATCATATCAGGGTGATCAGACAAATTGGTTGTGGATTTTACCTTGTACACCTACACAATCACGATAGTTTGGTAAAATTTGAAATGTCTTTTCACTCCTACCTTGAGGAGCTGAACACACATGTATCAAAAAACACAATAGAATTTGAGAATAAATCAGGTTTCTAGACACCAGATAATTTCTGTAAATTAATATAAGAATTTTGTTAAACATTTTTCAAAATGGCCCCCAAGTTCCACCACATTACCATCATTAACGATCTTTTACATTAGATCTGTTCATAATAGAAAAAAATCTATCCTAGGTATTCTAGACTTGATATACGTTTCTTATTTTTTAACAAACATGCCTAATATGCCCTTCAGTTAATAATGCCTGTTAATAAATTCCAACTTCCACAGTCAGTGGTATCTAAATATATCCATGTCCATATGTGAGGAGCAGGTCTGTGGCTGAGGAGTAGTTATTGTATTCTGATTATATGACTCCTTTTAAGTCATTCATTCTATTTAGATACTCAATGCACATTGAACATAATTACATTTATGAAAAAGATTTATTTATTTATTTATTTTTAAAAGCATTTAGATATATGCAATTGCCAAGAATACCGCCAGGAGCCTCTTCAGTTACATGTCAAGGCCAGTTGTGGAAAGAGAGAGATGGGAAATACTGAGAATGCTTTCAGCTGCAGGGTGCTTCACTCTCACCATGTATGGAATGAGCAAGAGACATGATCAAAGATTTACGGCACTCATAATATCTGAAGTTATAATCTGTCAACAATCCCACATTAAACCACTGATGTCCTAGGAAATGAGGCTGACTCCTAGGAAATGAAGTAAACAGAAATATTAAAACAAAGAATGTACTGAATGAAAATTCAAGTTAATAAATAACTCAACCACTTAGCATGTAAGAAATTTGAATACTGAAAGCTCTCAAAGCATTACATTTAGACTATGGGGGATCAAGGGGATTTCATAAAAACACACAGATTTAATTGATATTTTTAGGAGAGGAATATGTAGTCACAAAATGAGCTGAAATTCTCACTTAATAGACTAAATAATAATTGGAATAACCATTAATTAGTGTTTATAGTCTTGACCCAAAGTTCATGGTAATTTGATTTTAAATAAAATAAATTATAAAATTTTTTCCCTAAATTATTCTTTAACAATACCCTTTACATACAGTTTTCAAAGAAATTGCTTTGTGATAGTTGTGGTGGTAAATACATATAGTTATTACAGCACCGCTGCTTAAATGTATTCCTACTTTGTTTTTCTAATTGCAGAATGCATATCTGAGATCTTTTTTTATTATTTAGGTGTATGCAGACAAATGATTTCAGATCAGCAAATCAAAGAATATCAGGTATACATTGGGGAAACAACCTTTGGGGGAGAAACAAAAAATTATCTAAATATAAACACAGAGAAGAGCTATACATATCAGCATCTAATGTTTCTTGACTAAGCCATATTAATGTGACTTGGCCATATATAAGTTTTGCTTTGCTGGCAAAACCATTCCAATATAAGCAGCTGAAAGTTTCTCAGGGAGACTGCAGTGAAGACCAGTCAAGTCCTTGAGTGTGGTGAGACGCACTTTCATTTATTCTATATTAAACATTATATAACATTATCCTTTAGGATTAAATTAAAGAAAAAAGTGATATATAACATTTAAATATATATACGCTACTGTAGATGATAAGCAATTAAGCACAATACAATAACACAATGAAGACAGTAGGGTTCAGAGACCTCTGGAGAAAATGCTTCTTAATAATTATGTATTATTTTCTATTATGATACAAATGTTTCATTGCAAATTATATTATTAGCAACAACTTGAGTTAACAATAGCATGTAAGGAATATTTACATGGATTTTAGAATTTCTTAGTATTTGGTATCTCCCCCTTTTGCTTTAATGACAGATTTGGTAAAACCTGATTAGCTACGTTAGATCAAATAGATTGAGTGTCGTCTGAACATGCTTCAATGGAAGGGACAAGTCTCAAAGAAAATCGGACAATTTTTTACAAAAGAGTGAAAATAGCCAATGTTACAAATTTGATTAAATTTAAATAGAGACCTAGAAATAGTGCAGAATATGGAATATTTATAACTAAATATTTAACACTAAACAGAATATTAAAATTCTGTTTTTAATTAGTTTCAAATTTCAATATATTTTTTTAGTTTTAAATACATATTGCAATTTAACAAAAATTATTATTATGATCTTTTTATCTTACAGGGTTGTTAGAAAATTCTTCACCTTTGGGAGCAGAGACAGGTAAATTAAAATCTAAGAACTAAGACATTATCAGTGAGTTTTTGTCTTACTGATTAGAGAATGTAACACAGATAACTTGTCATGGATTGCTATAAATACATGTTGTAATACAATGTATGCTAAAACAATTCTAAAATAATTCTTAATATGTCTATAGAGTTTGATTTTATCATACTAAATTAATACTTTTTTTTTTATAGTAGTGCATTTGTATTATGCTAAAGGAGTTTTTTTTCTGTTATTCTGATATATTGTCTTCCTTGCAGTGAGCTGCCACCATGAGCACAGACGCGGAGATGGCCGCTTATGGCAAAGCTTCCATTTACCTTCGTAAGCCTGAGAAGGAGAGAATTGAGGCTCAAAACAAGCC
>JAQQZR010000017.1:9115688-9130240 GCA_030068235.1 Notoglanidium macrostoma
AGATAGTGTCCAGTGTCATGTCCAGTTCTGATTTTATGAAATTAACATTCACCTAATTTTAAATCATCTATTCATTCATTGATTCATCAGTAACCACTTTATACTAGTCAAGGTCGTGATGCATGCTAGCTAAAACCCACTCCAGAGGATAAGAAGACACTCATGACGTGAGCAGGGGGTTCAGATTACTCACTCTTGCCTGATATAACTGTGTTTAAAATGGAGATAAATATGGAGAAATTCAACAGCATCTACTGTTAGTTACTCAGTTCATGAGTTTTCTGGCTAAACATCTTCTCATCTGGTAAAACTCCACAATGAGGATAAATCAGCTGATTGTCATTTATTACTCACTAACTTCGCACAACATTAGAGAACAAATTAATGCCTTTTCTGTTTGACCAAACAGAGTATAAACATCAGTCCTGAATCCTTTTTATATTATCATTCATTTTAATGGCAAAAAAAAATAACAGAATATCATATTAAGTAAAAATATCTTGAATATATTCAAATTTATCTAGTACTAGTATATTCAAGTTTATCTATATCTTTATTATTGAATTCAGGTGTTTCAGTCAGACCCATTGTCACAGTTGTATAAAATCAAGCACCTAGCTATACAGTCTTCATTTACAAACATTTGTGAAACAAAATGTGTTATTGTAAAGAACTCTCAATGACTTCAACCGTGGTACTGTGATAGGATGCCACCATTGCAATAAGATGGTTGGTGAAATTTCATCCCTGCTGGATATTCCACAGTCAACTATAAGTGGTATTATTGGCAAGTGGAAACGTTTAGGAACAACAGCAACTCAGCCATGAAGCAGAAGACCACGTAAAGTAACAGAGTGGGTTCAGCGACTACTAAGGTCCATGGTGCGTAAAGGTCGCCAACGTTCTGCTGATTCCGTAGTTGAGGAGTTCCAAACTAGCACTGGCATTAGTATTAACTGGCATTCATGCAAAAAGTTTCCTATCTGAAAGCTCTTGTACAAAACTTTTACATAACAGATGGAGTCATGTCTATTTCATCTGGCCCACAATTAAAGTGAGTTCCAATTTGCTATGAAGATTTTTATGAAAATCAAGAACAATTCCATGTTTATGCACACCTGTTTTTGCCCTTGGATGCCCAAATTAAGTGGATACCACCAAGGTGATGATTGTCACAAAATCACTTTTATTGTGCTTATTGTAGTCTGTCAGACATGACACAAACTGCAATGAAATGCTCCACTGCTTTGCTACAAATGATTACAGGCTACAACATAGCAGCACAATCGTGAGGGGGCAGTATTTACATACACACAGCATAACACTTTATATCTAGGTTCTCTGACTATTGATTAGAGATTAAAGTTAGATTAAAGTTGAATTGGTGCGTGTGTTTGAGAGAGAAAGAAGACTTAAAATGGGCATAGCAATTTCTTAATTAATCTTGGGAACTTATGTTTATTATGATATCATTATAGATATTATTATATATTTTGATTATTATTATATATTTTATATATTATGATCACCATATTATGATCATCACTTTATCATCATCATGGGACTCTGGCATGCCAGAAGTACAATAAGCTGCAAAGTTGGTTATCATAACTAATATCAGACCAGAAAGTGTCATAACACAAGCTTATTTTGACTTGACTCAGCTTTCTGGTCAACTTGGCATCAAAATTGACACACTTCACATTACAACTGACAGTTGCCTACTAGAGACATCTGCTGGTCAAATGAACAATCCTACAATCTTATGTAGAATACATAAGGGGGTGCACACCAGTTCATCAAACTAAGATACATTTGTTAATATATTCTAAATATCTATATTCTGAATGTAACATAGAAATTAAATTTTTAGTAAATAGAATTAGTATATTTCATATATTTCAATGTTTTGTCTTATATTAAGGAATTGAGCAATGGACAAGCGTTTTTGTAAAAACACGTTGGCAGGGAACAGAAGAGGCTGGGGTACACAAAAAATTCAGAGCAAGAAGATATAAATGTAGGTATAGATCCTTCTGTCTTACCCAGTACTGCAAATGGTTCTCTCATCTTGAAATGTTGGAGTCTTTAAATATTGCTGGACGTCAGCCATGGCATCGCAGTGTCATCTTTCTGGACTGCTCTATAGTGTAGTCCAATGTCACCAGAGTTTACCTATGGCCTTTGTTAGTAAATGTAAGAATTACATATGGAACAAATAAACATGACAAAATACCTGCAGTTGGAATAATCTCCTGCTTGGGAGGTTGATGGCTGTGGATGTGGTTGTGTTGCTGCTGCTGATGATAATGGCAATTTTCTGGTAATTTTATTTACCTTGGGAATAAAAATAGTAGTAAATATTGAACAGATGTAGTGGGATTGATGGTTACATATAGTAACCCATCAGAATAATAAATGCATTTCACCTTATTAGTTGATACAATTGTAAAATGTTGCCCTACAGGTGAATATCTTCTTTTTGCTGCTGGCTTCGTCTTAAGGCCATCACAAATGACATTACTCTAATTTACTCTACCATTACAAACTCTACAATATGGTTAAATTCATAAATGAGCAACAATACCTGTGAAAAACACTCATAAAACAGAACAGCAACAATGGTTATGTTTTTATACAAAGAAATGACCAAAGTGCAGCTTAAATACAGTTTAATTATATGTAGTTTATATGTAGTTTAGTATATGTAGCCTATACACCAATGACCCCTAAATTGCGGCACTTCACTTCCGTACATCTAGTACTCGACAGCTTACAGGAGACTCTAGCATCACTCTTGTTCTGCGAGGCCTTTTTTCCCATTGGTCATGTGGTTTTCTGCAACGTGATACACACCTCTACATGGGGTTTCGTATGGTACAGCCTCTAATATATGCTTAATACATGCTTCGAAGTCTCATATTCATCTGGCCATCACTACCTATCAACACCAGTCCAAAGTCCTGAAGAGCTTGAGTGATGGTTATATATGTTCACCAGTAGATGTCAGTACAGATTCAGTCTCAGTCCAGTCTCACAACTTGTGTTGGGAATAATACAGTAACAGTATGTAATGCAACTGTGTCAGAAACATCACTGTCAATGTTCAGCCATGTATTGTACTTTCTGGATTATAAGACTTATATCTGTTATCTGTTAAGAGTTATCTTCTATCTGTTCTATCTGATGCTGACTTAATTTTTTTTGTATTATGTTAATCAACTGTGATTTACATAGGTATAATGCTGGGAGCAAGTCCCAACAGATTTTTTATTTTTTAATTTAGATTTTTTAATTTCCCCCAATTCTTTCCCCATCACTTCTTAAAAGTGTATAGAAATTGATTGTAAAATATCAGTTTTGCCATTTTACCAGTGGCATCTGTTATTAACATTCTACTGCAATCTGACCTATGTGATTATAGAAAGTCCAATGTGATCAGCCTGTGGACTGTAGCATTTCAGAAAGCTGGCATGGATTGAGCTAGATAAAACAGAAACTTCATTTTTTTCTCCCTTTTGTATTGAAGTCAGACAAATACAGAGGAATAAACATGGTTGAGAAATGCTTTCTGTGTAATTTGATCACATAAGACAATCACATTGTTGTTTTCTGACCTGTCATCATTCATGTCCCCAAAATGCTTCAGAACAAAGTTACACAAAATTTACTTCTAAGATCATTATAAGGGTTCAGCATTGCTTTTTAGTGAATTATTTATAAGGATCTCTGTCAATATTTTTAAGGCCTGAGAGAAGGCTACACCTCGGTCTAATTAAATGGGAGGAGGTGCATCTTTCACTCCAGGGTATACATTATAGATTTGTAATCTAATTTTTTGGTAATTAGCCAGGTTCCATTTTACTAACTAAAAAGTTGTTTCTCCCTCATTCTTGTAACTTAGTGGTTATTCTTTGATTTTAATACCTAGATTGATTCTGCCTCACTTGGGGGGGGTTGTTTTTTTTTATTGTCACGCAATGGTACTGAAACCCAACCTGAATTGGATGTTGGTGCTCTGTTGCTCTGCCCTCAATGTGCAACAAATTCCTGTAGCACTTAGAAAATTATCATCACAACTCTGATGTTGGTTTTATATGAAAGACCTGAAACCACTTCTTGGTAGCTGCTGTGTGTAGAGAAAAAAACTGACACTTTGAAGTGAAGTGCAAGCAATGAAAAGTTCAGTTCTCACTGTCCTCCTTTCTGTTTCACTGCAAGACAAACCCTTTTCTCCTCTCTCTTGCTACCATTGTTTTCTGTAGTAAACAGAAATGTGTGAAGGTAAGAAATCCCCATGTTTCTTCTTCAAAATGTCCCCTAAAGAGATAATTGTAATATACAACATAAAGTTCTATCAAGTGCTACCTTCTTGAAAATGATATATTTTAATAATAATAAATAAATACATATATTTTAATAACTACTTAACTACTTCATCATCAAATTAAACAGGAAGTCTCAGGTGAATTACTGTTACAACAGCATAGAGGTTGGTAGAGGTTCTCCATGGCAGTAGGTTATAAAGTGATGTCTGGGGTCTACCAAGATTTCAGTGTAGCATAGCCGTTTATTATTATTATTATTATTATTATTATTTACAATTGAAATTACAAACCAAACAGTGTTTAGCAAAACTATTAGATTTTTTTATTGAGCTTTTATAGTTATTGTTCCATTTGAATGGTCACTTGAATTGGATTTAATCTAAACCCAATAACTGGACCTAATGTGTTTTGTCAGTGGAAAGTTCTGGGACCAAAAGCTCTAATAAATATAAAAAATATTGTACCCATTTGAAGAATGTAATTAAATAATGAATCTCCACTGAATGGGTCTATGGAGTTTATTCTATAGTTAAAAGTGTCCCTGCCCGTAAAAAGTTTGAGAACCCCTGCTGTGGGGTACTTTAAAAAAAGTATTTTTTTACCTTTAAAATGAAAACTTTTTTAAGTTAGCTTTCAAACAGTGCCTAATTTCTCCAATCCAGTTATTCAAGCTCTTCATGAAAACTATGAGTGTTTTGTTTTGTGTATCTAAACAAAGTCTTTGGAGAGGACACTTTTGCCTTTTAGAAATAGTTAGTTCGTAGTTAATTAAGCATCGGCCCTATTCACACCATGTCCTAATAGTTAGAGAAGCGGATTTGAGACCAAAAGTTTGCCGGTACGATTCCCTGGACCAGTGGGTGGGGGGAGTGAATGAACAGCACTTTCCCTTCCCTCTGCATCCATGGCTGAAGTGCCCCTGAGATGGAAAATTGCTGTTCATTTACCTGACCCTCAATTGCTCCCTGAGTGCTATAGTATGTGGCTGCCACTGCTCAGGGTATGTGTGTGTTCACTGCTTGGATGGGTTAAATGCAGAGAAAGAATTCATACCTTTATTTAAAGTATGCCATAATAATGTGGTTTAACTTAACTAGTCACTTCACAGTGATGTCTCATGAGGCTATTAGACACTATGATAGTGGTGTTAAAAAGAGAAAGGCTCAAAAAAGTAAGGAAATGAAGAAAATCTCAGCATATCTAGGCAAATTTCTGGTTTGGACTTTGTACAGTAGGCTACTTCTCCCTTTCATTTGTTATCATATTCTGCCATTTATTAGGTAAGTGTAGTCATGGGTTTGAGTAACATGAAGTGAATATTTTTAGAGCACTGTGATATGATTCAATACTCCTTTGATACGTTACAACATATAATGTTTTCAACTGGAGGTCTCATTCTGTAGCATATTCACTCTCTACTTCTGATATCCTTGGTCATAGGCTCCTTTGTCAAATTGCAGCATGTCTATTCTTCATTGTTGTCAGGTATTTGGTCATGTCAATGTGCGTTTAGTTTTTCATTTGAAAATCATGGATGTATAGGGCCCCAAAAAGTGTGTTAGCCCTAGGCCAAGAGGAGACTTAATGTGGCCATGGTTGTAAAGATGACACTGTTGTCACATGAATGAGTATGGACTTCTGCTTAAACAGAGAACATCAGGTGAGTAGATGGTCCTACAGTGTGGTCCAGGACACATTCGTGCTCACATCGCTAAAGGAATGTGGTCATATGCGGCGCAGACCACCTCCAAACGTGGTCTGTGTGATTGAATCACAACACATCTTCGGGACAAATTTGACCCCGATAATGCCTGTACTTAAGTTAATCACTTGTGGCCTGATCACCCAGTATGCATGTTATTGCCAGGTGTGAAGGAGGCCATAATATTGGGGGCAAACACCAGAATAATGATAATAAAGGTCAGCTGTCTTTATGTAATGTACATAGATTGTATCATTATCTTTTTAAGGCTATGTTCTTAATGCAGGCAAAAGTGGCCCAAATGTGGATTTTTTGCTCACTTGTGACTTTTTGTTTTCTCAGAACAGTGTGAATAGCGCAAATCACATGAAATTTCAATTCTGATTTGGGCCCCTTTATATGCGGTCCTAAATCAGACAGAGGCCTAATTTTTTCAATGCAACCTCAGTTTGAACAGTCATATTGGAATTCATGCTTTAATTCAACTTTTACCTAATTCTAGCTCGACATTTGTCAATCCTGTGCTGGCGGGAGTCACTTGATAGTTGACATCCCAAAATTTTTGATGAAATCTTTTAGTGAAGCCATTCACATCACGAACCCATCACTCCTGACTTTGACTCCGCATCCACACACAACTCCATACAGATGTAGCAGCCGTTGCTCCACAAGAAGACATAATGAGGAGGGACCCAAAATTTTAATTGTCATCCACGTTATCATCTGCACACAAATTTGCTGGCTTCTACTGCACATCAACTTATAAATGAAACTGTATACACTGACTTCAGTGGCCTCCATGTTTACTTCCATATGACAGCGTGCTGCCTGTAGGGCAGTGCAGGACCATGACAAGTTCACACTGGAATCTAGCCACATTAAGAAATCTGAACAAAAAAATCTGAATTGAAATAAAGAAATAAATCTGAATTAAGTTCTAAGGCTTGCAGTGTCAATGTTGCCCATGCTTACCTTATTTAGAACTATAATACAACTTATAGTTCTATTTTAGTTTCAAAACATGTACTCAATTCAATTCAGTGTTATCTGTATACTGCTTTTAACCACAGACATAGTCACAAAGCAGCTTCACAGAAGTATATAAATTCTGAATATAAGCTTATGAATTGTTTTTAATTTTTTGAATTATATATATATATATAACCCTAATGAGCAAGCCTGTGGTGAAGGTGGTAAGGAAAAACTCCCTGTACTCTAATTTGCTACACTAATTTAATAAGCTATTTGTCAGCATCGCTAAGTCTTGTATTATCACATGGCCCACAGATCTCAACAAGGAACCTCAGACTTGACCGAAAATGTATCTCCCGGCTTCCATTTTTACAGGCACATGTGACTGGAGAAAAGGGTATTATATTTTGGTGCCACTTCCTATATATTTGTTCCTTTAACTAACAGTGCCAAATCATCATGCTAATACAGGATAAAAAGAAAGTACTTATTATTATAGCTTGACTACAGCTTTGACAGCTGTAGTCAGGGCTTTGCCCAGACTTTGTCCACTGTTATGCATTTGGATCATCACATACTGTAGTTCCACACTGGGTGAAGGGTAAACTAATTTAATGCAAACTCATCAAACTTAATCTAAACTGAAAAAGAGCAATGGGGTAAATGATTTATAATGCCCATGTTTTTAGTATAGAAAAAAAACAAATAAGCATATGTGTGGCTGTTGTATTTATAGGTGCCAGTAATTGCTCAAATAGTAATTTGAAATTTTAATTATTTATAAATTCTTCATATGGAAGTGTTTTATAATCAGAACTGAGCAAAATATTTTACAAGAATAAGTATGTCTGCTTGTCCTAACATAGTAAACAGTGACTTAAACCTGCATCACACATGCACGCACACACACACACACTCACATACACTCTCAGACACCCATCTTGTGACAGGGGCGACGGCTAGTCAGTGTTTTTTCTTTCCTATCTGATGTGTTTAGCAGAATGCGTCATTAAGGGCTGATAACGCAGTCTCTTTCACTTCCTGTCTACTAAACCTGTTTCAACACATGTCTCAGATGTCTCAGACAGCAACCCCATTGCACCAGCTCCTTCCACCACTTTATTCAAGCCAAGCAAGCACATACCACAAAAGCCAATATGGCTAACACCTCACATCACAGTCTTTGTGAATTCCTGAGCAGCCAAACATTGTCCTCTAAGACAATATATATGACCCTCAATGGCAAGAAATTTTAATCTGGGTCAAAGTGCAACACTGGGTCTGATCTGTCTGTCTACAGAGGAATAACACATATGGTATGAAACAGCTAACTTAAGCTAACACTTGCTAAGAACATTGGTTGATCATTTGTTGAAGTAAACACTCAGACCCACAGTCACCTTTTGAAAAGAAGGTGACTTTTGAAAAGATTTTCTTTCACTGCCAAAAAATGTAATGTTGCAAAATTAACAGGTAGACCTTACAGTCATTTAGGAACATCTGTGCATCAAAGTAATACATTAATTAATTATGACATTGGTAATAAATTAACAGAATAAATACCTTTGCAAATGAAATATATATATATATATATATATATTGTATGTATATATATATATATATTGTATGTATATATATATATATATTGTATGTATATATATATATATATATATATATACATATGTGGGTGTGGGTGTGGGTGTGTGTGTGTGTGTGTGTGTGTGAGTGAGAGAAATAAATAATTAATAAATATAAGAGTCAAACCTAAAAGACAAATCATTCAAATCATTGTCCAGTAGTTCTATGACATCACCACAGTTCCTTTTTTTTACACATGCTACCCTTCAGTGACCTCAGTTCATCGACGACTCTCAAGAGGAACTCATTGAGCCGAGTCAGGACGACACACCCATAAACCTTCTGCTGAAAAACATTTTGAGGCAGGGGAATTCCAGTGGGTTCAGCTGCTGGCTCAAGTATGGGAATATTGGGGTGCAAAATCTGCAGAATGCAGTTCAGCTTGTGGGCAAGATGGCGAGTTCGTTGCAAATTCTCATCCAGGCTAGTAAGCAAAGGGCTCTGAGGAGGAACTAAGTCTGTCTGCTGCTCCAGAACTTTCTTTATGTGAGGCTGGAACTCCTTTAGACGTGTATAAGCATTCAACATGCGATCAGATGAAGTTTGTCCTGAGAGACTTGATGCCGGAACATTGTCCATTTGCATTTTGCAGAACTGCTTTGCAAAGTCTCCTGCATTGGCTTGCTGATGAGAGAACATACGTATTTTACTAATTTTTGACAGTGACAAAGGAATATTTCAGACTTTTATATAGTGTTTTACAGCCAGCATAGAATCCATCTTGAATCAATTTTCTCAAAATCAAAGCCTATCTTGGTTGTAAGACCTTCTTTAAAGTTGTTTCAATTCCTCATCACCTCTGTTTTACTTTAACCAATTAGCTGAATCAGGCTAATTGCAGCATGGAATTGAAACTTCACTAGCTAGTTTAAAAGCAACCTGAACCATAAACACAAATTGCACGTGAATTGACAGAAAATAAGCAAATGGTTCTGATTGCACATTTCCATTATATCAACCAGAATATACCAAAATTCTAAAACATGTTCAGGTGGTATTAATGTTTTATATCTTAGTTTTAAAGTTTAGAGTTTATATCTATAGACATATCTATTTATATCTATTACAGCTAATTCTGGACTAAATGTGTGAGTGATAGTTCCCCATTTCATCCCATTCCAAGTACTAGACTACACAGTTTGTGTTGCGGAAACCGACACAGTGCTGTATATTGTCACATCTATTTATGTTCCTACCAACACCCACAGGCACCCACAAATGCTGCACATGAATTTATGAATGGGAGGCATTTACTTGTCTGTCATGATATACAAGTTGACAGCATTTGACCATATTAGAATTAGAACATCTCCATGTGGTATGCAAAACATGACTGTTCACCTAAATGTATGAACATGTATGTGTAAGGCATCAAACTGAAAATGTACTTACATATGACTTTATTAGTTCTGCAGTGTTCCTCTTCATTAACTTGCTGAGCTTCACACCTTTGTGAATAGTTTTATTGCAGCTCTCAGTGCATGGAACTGTTGTTTTTACTAACTCAGTGACAGCTAACAGGACAAGGGAGAGGAAGATCACTGGGAAGTTAGAAGAAACATCAGGATTAATTTCAATACCATGAACAACAGAGCAAAACACAGAAGTACTAGGGTACACAATTTAGCAAAAACAATTTACATACATCTATTGGTAGACTTATCACTTTCAGAACCATTATTTAGTGTCACAGCCAGAGCACCCACACCTCTCGAATGTACACTAAGTATATTTTCAAGCACATGAATCTCATTCATTATCATTAGTAATGTACATCTTCATTATGTTATTAGATTAAAAAAAGTTTAATTGTCCATTCAACCATTATGTTAAAGTGTGCCTGCAGTAATTTTTTGTGCCATTGTATAATTGTGTTACTTACTAGATGTTGATTGTGGTCTGTGGCCCTGCCAAAACATGTTCCTATCATGACCATTCATTTCTCCATGCACAGAGGCTGAAACTAGTCATAGATGCAGCCCGGCATAACATTTTAAAGACCTGAAACCACACATTTGTCATAAAAGGAAATGACGCAGCCAGCCTTGTGAGACAACAAGATTTCCCAGAATTTTTTTCTTCTTCTTCTTGCCTTTGCATCACATGCACAATGTGTAATCCTCCAGTCTCCTGAAGTCACTGCTGAATTTTGCACACATTTTAAACATTCAACTGTGCAGTATAGATCTTGGTAAGAACCATGTTGAATATATAATTGAGCCCTTTTGTGAAAGTTTCATTACTAAAACACTGTATACAGCATTTCACCTTTTATATATATATATATATATATATATATATACAGTACAATTTGAATCTGCCTGTTCTGCCATGAGGTTAGAGAAAGAATTGGGAATAAAGATATATAAGAAGACAAAGACTCTTACACTCTTCAATTGTGAAACGTGGGAATCATCAGGCTATGGAAAATCTGTAGTAATTTTTCTGAACTCCCATGCATTTATTTTTCTTGGTGAACAGGAAGCTGCCTTGCAGCAAGAAATATATGTCTCAATAACCAACATTCATTAGTGCTTAGTTATTTTTATAAAATATGACGCAAAGGCTCTGAAGCCATCGTCATTAGAGGACTTATGTGGAAGGAAGCTGAGAGGTCTTGCTTTATATTTGATTTTTTAGACCTCTTATTGGCCCAGATAGAATATATCACTAATATAAATTTTATCCTGCATGATGAATACAATTAATACATAAGAAGTGAGCTAAAATACATAAAACTCATGTGAATGTGGGGTCTTACCTCATAGCCACATGGGAAACCCCCAGGCTAAATGCATAACTGAAGCCTGCTTACAGTTCAGACAAAAATGTTTTCACTGCTATTTCTGGTGAATTTGAGTGATGTTTGCACCAACAGATTTCATTTCATGCAAAGCCTGAGATTCATGCCAAGTCTGAGGTTGCTATGGTCAAAAGCCAAATTGTGTGTATGGAGGGGAACTCTTGTCTTCTCAGCAAAATACAGGTAAAACCAGCAACAGCAATTCAGCTCCAGACCATGGTACTTTCCAGGTTTGCCTAAGGATTTATGTAAGAACTAACAGAGAGATCAAGAAAAGACAATGTAAAATAAATCAAATATCAAATAAATAAACCTTTTCCCTTCTTCTAAATTCATAAACTGTCCCCTCAGAAAGTATTAAAACAACAAGGCCAATCCGTTTGTTTTTAATATACACCGAAAACAATTGGGTTTGAGATTAAAAGATGAATATGAGATGATAGATCCAGATTTCAGTTTTTATTTACTTATATTTACATCTAGGTGTGTTAAACAACTTGGACCATGGCACCTTTAGTGGCAGACCATCCTATTTTTAGGTGAGCAAAATTGAAGGAACAGATAGTCTTAAAGTCATTACTATTGATAGTCTATTGCTTCAATAAATGCATCAAATCAGTAACCCACTGACCTCACCAAACTGTTCCATTCTTCTTTTGTGATGGTTTTCCAGGCTTGAACTGCAGGTTCTTTCAGTAGTTGTCTGTTTTGGGGTTTTCTCCCTTCAGTCTCCTCTTCAGGAGGTGAAATGCATGCTCAACTGGGTTAAGGTGTGGTTATTGACTTGGCCAGTCTAAAACCTTCCACTTTTCCCCCCTGAAGTCCATTGTTGTGTTGGCAGTGTATCATTGTGGATAATATCACTAGGACAGCCTTCTTTAATCTCAGAAATATTGCTAAGATAAGAAATATGATTTCACTGCTTGACACAGAAAAACTAGTTCATGCTTTTGTTACTTCTAGGTTACATCTTTGTAATGTCTTACTGTCTGGATGCTCCAGTAGGTCCATAAACAAGCTCCAGTTAGTCCAGAATTCAGCAGCAAGGGTCTTTACTTGAACAAGAAAAAGTGAGTACATCACCCCTATCTCATTTACCAAATATCAAATGAATAAACCTTTTCCCTCATATTAAATTCATATACGGCCTAGTTAATCTGTGACAATCCAGAGCCAAAGCATGGAGCAGACAAGCAGGCTAAACCAACCATCTGCTAGCTGCACAGAGTCATCACTCAGGTTCCGCCATATTGAGACTGTGTCTGTTCCCCAATTTAAACAAAAATGTAGAAATACTCAGAAAGTTTGTTCTGATAATCTAATTAAAATAAATTTGGATCACACTGAATGTACAGCCCGCACCTCTGATCTAAAGCTAGGACTGTTAAATGTTAGATCTCTTCCATCTAAAGCGCTTGTTGTTAATGAAATTATTTCTGATTAGGAGTTTAATGTACTGTGTTTAACAGAAACATGGATCAAACCAAATGAGTACGGAGCATTAAACAAAGCTAGTTCTCCCAGTTACAGTTATATACACCAGTGTGGTCTAACTGGCGGAGGAGGAGGAGGCATTGCAGTTGTTTATAATGATAATCTAGGCATCACACAAAAACCTGGACATAAATTTAATGCGTTTGAGGTTCTCTATACTAACATAACATATGTAGCCACTAAAATAAGTCTGTCCAGTCGTTTCCGCTAATTGTTATTTCTGAATTCCTTAGGGAATTTGCAGATGTCATCTCAAGCCTGGTTGTCTCTTTAGACAAAGCATTAATTGTTGGAGACTTTAATATTCATTTTGATGACCAAGGTGATCCTTTGAGAACAGCGTGCGTGTCCAGTCTAGGTTGAGTAGTAGTTAATCGGACTGAAATAGAAACCACTAATGATGGTGGTGACAACCTTGATCTAATACTAAATTTTGGATTAAGTATAGAAAATATTGATGCAGTTCCACACTCTGAAACTATCTCAGATCATTATCTCCTCTCTTTTAAAGCGTGTCTTAGTTATAATATATGCACTTTGCCACGCTATTGTGACAAACGAACATTCACGCCAGCTACTGCACAGAGTTTTATCAATGATCTCCCTGAACTATGAACCTTAATTGCTTCACCATTGGGCTACACAGAAAGCAATCTGGTAACTAAATGCTTAGCGTCAACATTTCGCTATACACTAGATAATGTAGCCCCACTTAATGGAAAATAATTAGAGAGTAAAAATTAGCACGCTGGTAAAATGATGACACTCGCACTTTAAAACAGACCACTCACAAATTCAAACGTAAGTGATGTCAAAGTAAATTGATGGTATTCAAATTAGCATGGAAGGAGAGCCTTCTGAGCTATAGGAAAGCTCTTAGTGTTGCTCAATCAACGCATTTCTCCACTCTAATAGAAGATAACAAAAGTAATCCTAGATTCTTATTTAATACTGTAGCAAAGGAATAAGGCTAGGAATAAGACCACTACAGAAATGTCCAGACCATCAATATGCAGTAGCAGTGACTTCATTAATTTTTTCAATGATAATATTGACAGTATTAGGCAAAAAATACAAACTCTGAATTTAAATCGACACAATTAGATAAGAAACTCTGTAGACAAGAATATAATTATTTCAGATAAGCCATTAGAATGTTTTAAACCCCTCTAAGAGACTGAACTAATCTCACTAATTTCCTCATCAAAATCATCAACCTGTATATTACATCCTTTACCTACATGTTTCCTCATACAGATAATACCTGAAGTAACTGAACCTATTCAAAAAATAATCAACTCTTCCCTTAGCATTGGCTATGTACCAAAATACTTTAAATTAGCAGTTATCAAACCCCTGTTTAAAAACCCTGATCTCGACCCCAGTCAGTTGTCCAACTATAGGCCAATATCAAACATCCCTTTTATTTTATTAAGATTCTAGTAAAGGCTGTAGCACAGCAGTTCTGCTCATACCTACATAGGAATAGCATTCATGAAATGTATCAGTCAGGATTTAGACCTCACCATAGCACAGATACAGCACTAGTTAAAGTGGTGAATGACCTACTACTGGCCTCTGATCAGGGTTGTGTCTCCCTGCTTGTATTACTTGA
>JAQQZR010000017.1:9147239-9160657 GCA_030068235.1 Notoglanidium macrostoma
ATGCAGATTAGGTCAACTGACTACTCTAAATTGCCCATAGGTGTGAATGCGAGCGTGTGTGGCTGTTTGTCTGTGTTAGCCCTGTGGTGTACTGGCGACCTGCCCAGGGTGTACCCCGCCTCTCGCCCGAAGATGCTGGGATTGTCTCCAGCTTCCCTGCGACCCAGACGGATAAAGCGGTATAGATAATGGATGGATGGATGAAACTGCCTCTGCAGTTTTGTCACTGAGTGTGTGTATATATATTTATATTCATTAAGGGACCATTATTATCCGTTAAGGGTCAGGAATTCCAACCAAGTCCAGCTGACTTCGGGAAAGAGGCATTGTACACCCTGTGCAGGTCACCAATCTATTGCAAAGCTAACACAGAGATGAACAAACATTTACACCTATGGGCAATTTAGAGTAGCCTGTTGAACTAATGTATTTGGAGGAAACTCATGCAGGCACGGTTGTAACTTGCAAATTCCTTCCGCCAGTCTACACACCTCTAACTGTGAGGTGACAGTGCTAACCACTGTACCATCCTGTGTACCACACCTGCTAATTTATGCAATTATCTAATCAGCCACTCAGTGCATTGTAGAAAATCATGCAAATTTGAGCCAGTAGCTTCGGGTAATTTTCATATAAACCATCTGAATTGGGAAAAATGTGATCTCCATGATTTTGATCGTAGCATGATAGTTGGGGCCAGATGGGCTATTTTGAGTATAAATGCTAATTTTCTTGTATTTTCCCACACTACAGTTTCTAGAGTTTACTCAGAATGCTGCAATAAACAAAAACATCCAGTGATTGGCAGTTCTGCTGACAGAAATGCCTTGTAGGTCTGAGGTGGTCAATGGCCAGAGAATGGCCAGTCTGGTTCAAGCTGACAGAAAGGCTACAGTAACTCAGATATCCACTCTGTAAAATTGTGTTGAACAGAAAAGCATCTCAGAATGCACATCATGTCAAACATTGACACGGGTGCGTCACTGATGGGCTTTCTGCCAAGAACAGAAAGCTGTGGCTGCAGGCACAGGCTAATCAAAAGTGGACAGTTTTGGTTACTGAAAATAATTATAAAATAACTCAATTTCTGCTGAGTTACAAAGATGGTTTGGCCATAATCTGGCACTAACAGCATTAATAACATTAATAGGCCCATTAATACCAATCAATCATCACTTGAATGCTTGTTGAATATTGTTGCTGACCATATGCATTCCTTCATTTGAATATTGTTGCTGACCATATGCATTCCTTCTTTCACAATTTACCCATCTTCCAGTGGCTACGTCCAGCATGATAATGCACCAATATCACAAACTAAAGTCATCTCAAACTGGTTTCACAAACATGACAGTGGCATTTCAGTGACCAGATATGAATCCAATAAAACATCTTTGGGATGTGGTGGAATGGGAGATTCACACCATGAAAGTGCACCTGAAAAATCTGCAGGAATTGTGTGATGAAATCATGTCAAAATGGACCAGAATCTCAAAGAAATGTTTCCAAAATCTTTTGGAATCCTTGCCATGATGATTTGAGACTGTTTTGAGAGCAAAGGGAGGCCCTACCCAATATTAGTTTTTGATCCTAATACATGGGAAGATGTCATTATAGACCATAAGATTCCATAATGAACCTCAGCTATGCAACCCAGTAATAAAAGAATTGCAGCTGCCCAGGAGGACGACAACTTGTACTCAAATCTTAAAAGCAATAATTATTTTTCAATTGTCATTTAATTTTCTGAGAAACTTTTTCTTGAAGCATTTTAATTTGCTTCTTCCAGATGCCATCATTTGTATTTGCCATCATTGCTGTACTTTTTTAGATTGAGATCTAGTGTAATATAGCTAATAATATCTATTATATATCCCTTTGAGAAAAGCATTAAATACTTCCCACTTGGTACATGCATGTGTTTCTACTGTATCAATTCCAAGAACTTCTATCATTTCCCCATATAAGCTATAAATTCATTATCCCATAACCATTTGTGCTGAAAGTGCCATCTAGGTCAGTCTTTTACCAATTTTATTTTCAAATACACTAAGCAACATGGTGCATGATCTGAGAGTACAATGTTATCATAGGAACAGTGTATTCTAGAGTATAATCCCATGGATACCAAAACGTAACAAGCCTTTATTTGTCATGCATACATTACAGCACATTACAGAAATAATTTTTTCTCATATCCCAATTTGTTAGGAAGTTGTGGTCAGAGCTAATGGTCAGCCATGATACAGTGCCCTGGAGCAGATAGAGTTAAGGGCCTTAATCAGGAGTCCAACAGTTGCAGCTTGGTGGTTGTGGGGCTTGAACCCCTCACCTTCCAATCAGCCTTTAACCGTTGAGCCACCACTGACCTAGCAAATATATGAGACACTCTGCACAAGTATTTGTTGTATGTGCTAGAATAACACAAGTAGGTCCTACCATTTGATTTTATTACTTTCAATATGTATAACAGACCTAATTCTTTAATAAAGCAATGAATAGCTGTTCTGCATCTATTATGTGACAGATCTCAACCTCCTATTATATATTGTCCTGAAGGTGTGCAGAGGCTAAAAAATAAATTTGTAGAAAACAGAGATCATCTATTATATAAAATCACTAAATTCGAATTTTCTGATAAAAGTAAAGCTTGAATTAAGTGCCTGACTATCTTATCCTTAATTACATCTGTCACTTGTAATGGGTCTGACTTATGAATAAGTGTCATAACTGGCCTCCTGGCCTATGATGAAAGTGAGGCTATGAACACACCACCCTGCTATCTCCTCCGAATCCTAATATTGTCCTCACCCAATATTCCTAGAAAAAAAACCCAGATTTTTTTAGAATCCATATCCTCTGTAGTTTTAAGATAGAAATTAAGCTTTACTTTCTAATGCAAATTTTCACACTGGGATGTTACAGCTCACATACAACATACTGAACTTGTGAAAAAACAAACACAATTTTCCTACTTATATGAGAGTCTCCCTTTAAAGCTCTGCTTCCAGTTATCACCAATGTTAGTTCCACATGCTGTGAGGATCAGTCTGCCCATCCTCTTCTCAAAAACAAACAAAAGAAAAAAATTTACTCAATGCTACTGTTCATGTAGCATAACTAAACACTTGCCTGCAATATTTGAGATGTATTATTACTGTAATGCACCAATGAAATCTTGTGCCTCATTTGTAGCACTGAAGAATGTTTTTCATCCCCCAGGCAGTGTTGATTACCTTCACTTTATCCTCGTGTTTGAGGAACTTCATTATTAGCGTTCTTAGTAGGGTGTTAGCATCCTTCTTCAGTCCGAACCAGTGTTTCCTCTCTGAAACTGCTTGTTTTTTTAACCTCCAATATCTCTAGGATCCATTTTTCTAAAAAGAGCAAGGATCTGGTTCTTTGGCACCGTGCAGCAGATTCATCAGCCTCAGGTTATTCATTCATGATCTCATCTCCAAATCCATGCCCTTATCTTCTAATGTTTTTCTTCTTTGTCTCCAGTGCATGTACCCTAGCCTGCAGTGCAACCATACCATTTTCAGCTGCAGATTACATTACAGAAAAATTCAAATTATTGGTATTAATTGCAGCTAATGTAGTGTCCCGCTTCTGCACCATCCAGCACACGTTTGGCCCTTGCTCCCCCTTCGATATCATCATTAGCTTTCTAAACTACTTATTGAACATAGTTGGCTTTGGCTGTTTGTACATTTTTGTGTGTTATCTTTGTTTGATTTACTAGAAGATGCCATCATAGTGTCCAAATAAACAAACAAACTAAAACAATTGGTGTCCTTATTTTTTGCTGGATCAAGTGTCTTAGTAGCAATTATCAGAAGTTATAGCAGAGCAGTACAAAACACATTCAACTAGGTGGTGACCATAACCGTAAGTCCCCACATCCAATATTTACGTAACTAAATAAAATGTGTTAAAAACCAAAATTGTGAAAATTATCCCACTCCATCACTCTGTGGTCTCTTTTTTGTGCAGTTACGTCTGGAAGCTGAGCAGGAGGCTGAGTGCCAGGCCTTGAAGCGGCAGTTACAGCAGGAGATGGAGCTTCTGGATGCCTACCAAAGCAAGACGAAGGCACAGGCTGAGGCCCAGCATGAGCGTGACATGCAGAAGTTGGAGCAAAAAGCATCCTTGCGCAGGGCTCACCTGGAACAGAAAGTGAGCCTTGTTACATGTAGACCAGAGTTAAACAATAGAAAATAGGAATAATATTTATAACAAACACATGCACCATTCTAACCTATACTATGACTGTTTTAGTCTTGGACCTACCACCATTTTGTGTGTTTTGCTTAAGTCCTAAAAAATACCTGAAAGATGCAAATAATAATCCATTACATTTTGATTGCAGATTGAAGAGGAACTAGCTGCACTTCAGAAAGAGAGGACTGAAAAAGTCAAAAATTTATTTGAACGGCAAGAGCGAGAGCTGGAGGCCTTTGATGTGGAGAGCTCCCGTTTGGGTTTTGGAAGCTTGGCCTCATTTGACTTTCCCAAGGAAGATGACAGATGATCAAACCCAAGCTGGGGGGCCATTTGATGCTGATGTCTCTGGATATGTTGTGCCTGTACTGTCCCATATTGGATTTACCAAGATCACCTTTACAGTGACCATGCTGGATCTGTCTTTTAAAATCTTAATTACTGGCTGGGGGAACTCCTGAAATTGAAATGTAATCTGCAGCCAATACGAGTGACTTAATGGAGCTCAAAAAGTAAAGAGCTAAATCTAGAAGAACAGACCTTTTCTCCATGCCGTCGACCCACTTTTGGTATTAAAATCAGTAATTCAGGATATTTTAGTACAAGTAAGCACTTTGATATGTTTAAGTATGAACCCAACATGTAAAGTGAACATATTGTGTGAAAAATGCCTTTGGTGTTATCAAAGGACATTGCGACTGTAGAATGTGTCCTCTGTCTTCACCGTGGCTATTAGCTGTTTTTGTCTTTGTTTATCACAGCGAATGTGAATACTGTTGGTAAAAGCTGTAAGCAAAGGCAGGTTTTGAAACAGTGTCAGATTTTAAAATATAGTGACTATATTGACAGCATTCAGTTACTTTCATATTGTGGTAGAACACACCTCTTTTTTTAAAAGGGAAAAAAACTAGTAACTATAAGTTAATCATTGTTCAGTATCCTAAATTAATTGGCATAATTCTTTTTATTACTACAACAAATAAATGCAGTCAGATTCCTTCCTGGTATTATTGCATGCACTTTAAAAGACAAATTCAGGTTGTGAAGTGGAGCATGGATCTGTCAGAGATTTTAGCTGTCTGTAAATAAAAGTGGTCCATAGCAGTTTTGTTCCATGGCTATTGATACTGAAAATAAGCTTTATCTTTGATATGAAAGATTGCCAAATTGCCAGATGCCTTTAAGTTATGTTATGAATGTTTTAGTTTTCTTTCTTTTTTCCCAGGTGACATCATAGTTTGTTGAATTGTGACTCATTCAGTGTAGCGTTATCAATGCTCTTGTACAGGCAAAAAATGGTGCAATTTGTGTTGTAAAAATTTTATATAAATATTTGTATATGATAATCTAAATAGGGGTTTACACGTGTATTAGTCAGTCTTTGCCAAAATAAATATGGGAATCTTATTCAGTGGTGACAATGGAAGGCAAACTATTTTTGTAAGCAAAACAGGGAGAATTACCAGTTTCACTTGTAGTGTGACAACAAAATCAGTTATGGTTCTTTTTGGCAAGATTCATGTCTAGTTGATGCTGAGAAACAACAACAAATATTAATCAGCTTTTTAAGCAGTAAATCTTATTGAGTCATTCTTAAAAAGTTGATTGAGATGTTGAGTAATTCTTACAAAGTAATTCTATAGAAGTGATCATTTGCAAGCAAATACTTCAGAAAGCAGGATGTGGAAGCCTGGGCAATTAATATCTTTTTAAGCCCAAAGATTCATATCTTTTTTTAAGAAAAAAGAAAAAGAAACACTTGTATCACACTGTGCATACCTGGCACATAACATTGTGGAACTCATGCTAAGGGATGCCATTCAGTTTCATATTTTGTGACTGTCATTACAGGCCTGTTTTTAAACAAAGCCATTGTTGAAACTGCCATTGCACAAGTAAAATGATGTTTTAATGAATAAACTGAATTAAGTTTTTGTTGGCTATTGATATATGATGAAAGCATATTTTCTTTTTTGTAAATTCAAACTATATAGAGGTTACTAAAAACTCATGTAAGTGCAATAAATTAGTATCTATCCATTCAGCACTTACAGTGTTAATAATTGTATATTACTGGTAATGGGATTTCTGCATTTGCGATGCTCATGAAAAGCTTAATGGTCCATAAAAAAGAATTGTAGTGTTAAAGGAATAACTACTGGACTTAGCTAAAGAAGAGTTTGTTTTGAAGAACATATTCTGATATAGAATAGAAAATGTCACATGTAATGGTGCATAGTTTAGTGCTCAATCAATTTTAGCTGTAGCTGTAACTATGAGCTTACATGTGCTGTTTGCTACCTTAACATTACCGAGTGCACTATTGTGAATAATGTTATGTCTTAATAGGGAGGTATGGCAACTAACAGGAAAGTTGTTATTCACAAAAATATAATAATTTTAGAACTCATCTTAATTGGGTAGTGCCTGCAAGGCTATTTTGGTATATACACAACAGTAACGGAGCTAATAAGCTAACAAAAATAAAAATCTGTTAACTTTATGTAACTGACTGGGATGAATTTATTCATTTATCAGATCAGTTCTGTCCATTACAAGCTGACCGTTAAAATTGTAAATGCTAGCGTGAGACGGAATCTAAACCAACATGTTGGGTTGTTACCAAATTAATACAATAATGAAACAAATAACCCTAACTAATTTACCTGATTAAAAAGATTAATCTGATTAAAAAAGAGCAATCCAATTAATCATAAGAGCAAAAAAACACATTTTATTTTGCTATGTAGAAATTCTGAATTCCCAAAACCTTCAGCTGGAAAAGTAGAAAAAAAATACAAAATCCTAAAACAAACAAACAAAAAAAATTTATGAATTGCTTTAAACATTCCAGCTGAGAAAAAGTTGTAAAACTTCTATCAACATATACTTGAAAAAAGATTATAAATATTAATATAATACTTAATTGAATTTATTTTTCCACAGTCTAGTTGTGTTATTATAAGGGAAATATTTAAGAAAATAAATCACAATACAGTTTATCAATCAATAGCTCCCATTATAGAGCAATTATATTATTACAAAATACTGCTATTTTATTTTCCCTGTCAATATCCAAAAAATTTGAGAAGCCATACATTTCTTTCTGTTTGAGTTTTTCTAGAGATATTCACAATTTAATAAATACACTATATGGTGAAGCATCTGTGGACATCAGGTATTACAGTGTATACAGGGTTACAGTCCTCTTTGAACAGGGTCTTCCTTCTTATGCTAATGTATTTTCCAGAAGCAGTTTGAAACTAGTTCATGCTTTGGTTACCTCTAGGTTAGATTATTGTAATGCCTTACTGTCTGGATGTTCCAGTAGGTGCATAAACAAGCTCCAGTTAGTCCAGAATGCAGCAGCAAGGGTCCTTACTAGAACAAGAAGATATGAGCACATCACTCCATCTTATCTACACTGCATTGGCTCCCAATCAAATTTGACACAGATTATAAAATACTACTGTTGCCCTATTGTCATGTGGGTGCGTTGTGGCTGGACACATGCGCAGGTTGGGAGATGACATTGAAAGTAAGTGTTTTTATTAAACACACAATGGCAAAGGTACAATATCATCAGACATAATACACAAACCAAAAACAGAAACAAAGTCGGGTGCATGGCAAACAGAGCAACGTAGGGAAGGCAGAATCAGAATCCAAAAACACAGAACATAATCCACAACCAGAATAGCAATCATGAGAAATAAGGCTTGGCAATAGTAGACAATGAGGGCTAGACAAATGCTTTGTGATATATATATAGAAACTGAGAGTCCTTTTAAATGCTGTGTGAGTGTGTGTGAATGGGATGCACCTGCATCCAATTTACAGTCACGTGATACAGTGCCCGGGAGTGTGTGTCGGCCATCATGGTTGGATGCAAATGCTCATGGGAACTGTAGTCCTAGGTTGTAGTTCACGCCAAAATGCGGAAGTGATTTCCAGCACTATGCGCAACAGAGAGTATCGAGAGCACACTCCGCATGGCAGAGTTCACAGAGCACGCTATGTGTGCAGCAAGGGGTAGATCATGACATCTATAAAGCACTGAATGGTCTCACACCTCAGTATCTGAGCAAACTTCTGGTCTTTTATGACCCCCACAACAGCTTAGATCAAAAGATGCAGTGAAGGCTACAGCAGTGGGCAGGTCTTTCTCTTACAAAGCCCCTCAGTTATGGAACAGTCTTCCAATTAGTGTTTGGGATTCAGACACAGTCTCAGACACTCTTTAAATCTAGGCTGAAAATGTATTTGTTTAGCCAAGCCTTTTGTTAATAGCCTTCTATGGGGTAAAAGAGCAGCTCTGCTATGTTTGAAGCTGGGATAATATGTTATTTTAGTGTTATACATGACTTTTAAGTTATGCTATATCAGGGCTAATTTCACCTTGTGGATTCTACTTTAAACACCCAGCAAACGTTTTGCTGATGGTTATCTGATATATCTGGCAGTTGTTAGTATTTGATCACAGTCTCAAGAATAGATTTAAGTAGGTTTGAAACTGGGACAATCCTTTAATTTTTTATTTTGGCCATACAGTTGTTAAATATGAGCTTATGGCATAGGACTCAAACCACCACGAACAGACATGCACTCAAAACTTGACTCTATTACAAAAGTGTGTTAGTTTAGTGTAATTGCACTATACAGTGTGACCCAAATGACGATGGGTTCGTTTTCTGGTTCTTCTCAAGGTTTCTTCCTTTTGTCATCTCAGGGAGTGTTTCTTTTGCACCGTCGCCACAGGCTTGCTCATTAGGAATATATATATATATATATACTGTATATATATATAAATTATTATCAAATTATTGATATCCTTTTTTAAATTAGTGATTACACATTGTGGCCACAGACCGACAATGTGAAAAACTTGCAGCGATGTGAACAGTGTCAGCAAACCTCTCCCCGGAAACCACCACCTGCCCCATTAATCCCACTACCTATCATTGATGTCCTCTTAGAGAGGATTGGCCTGGACCTGGTGGGGCCCCTTCCAAAATCCGCCTGGGGTCACGAATACATCTTGGTCATACTTGACTATGCCACATGCTACAGAGAAGCAGTACCCCTCCGAAAGGCCACCCCAAAGCTATTGCTAAGGAACTGGTCCTCCTCTTCGGCCGAGTAGGGATCACCAAAGAACTGCTCACCAAACAAGGTACACCTTTTATGTCCAAATTAATCCTTGCTCTATGATGGTTGTTGCAGGTACATCAGCCCTGAACCTCCGTATATCACCTGCAAACAGACGGACACATCGAGAGGTTTAACCAGACTCTAAAACGTATGCTGAAGAAAGTGGTTATGGAGGGCGATCGGGACTGGGACCTCCTCCTTCCTCATGTACTCTTTGCCATGAGAGAGACACCCTAGGCAGCCACAGGCTTCACTCCTTTTGAATTACTATTCGGCCACCGACTCAGCGGTCTACTTGGTATCGTGAAAGAGACCTAGGAAGAACAGCCTGCCCCCTTCAGGTCAGTCATAGTATATGTCCAAAATATGCAAAAAAAGAATGAAGTGATGCCTGTTGTCTGAGAACATTTAGAAAAGGCCCAAGCAGAGAAGAAGCAGGGATATGACCGGAGGGCAATATGGCGGGAGTTCCACCCTGGAGGGCTGTTGCTTCTCCCAGACGCTAGCTGCAAATTCCTCACCTGGTGACAGGGCCCATGCACTGTCCTGGAACGAGTCGGGGAGGTGAAGTACCACCTGCAACAACCATGTAAATGCATCCCTACTCAGCTTTATCATGTTAATCCCATTAAACTGTGAATTCAACCAGTACCTGCCCTCATGGCCTCTCTCTCTCTCTCTCTCTCTCAAGGAACCAGTCTGCTTAGGAGATGATCTATCCCCATCCCAGCAACAAACCCTTTGAGAACTAGAGGGCCAGTTTGGACACGTGTCTTTAATGACCCCGGGCCAGACCCACATCCTCCAGCATGAAATAAAACGCCCCTGTGGGACCATAATACGCCTACGGCCATACCAGGTCCAGAGCCCAATGTCAAGCTATTGAGGAACAAGTGGCACGAATGTTACAAGACGGCATCATAGATGAGTCCTCCAGCCCATGGTCAAGCCTGATCATAGTGGTTCCCAAGCCTGATGGGAGCCTCCAATTATGTAATGACTTCAGATGGCTCAATGACATTTCAGAGTTTGAAGGTGAGGAGCACCCTGTGTTGTATATCAGCCGGAAGCTGAGCCCCACTGAACGAAGATATGCCTCAGTAGAACAAGAAGCCTTAGCTAACAAGTGGGCCATGAATGAATTGCTCTACTACCTAATGGGCCGAACATTTACGTTGATAACAGATCACATGCCATTACAATGGATGGTGAAGGAGAAAAACACCAATGACAAAATAACACGGTAGTTTTTATCTCTGCAGAACTTCTCATTCCAGGTGCAGCACAGAAGAGGTACAGAACACAGCAACGCAGGCACCCTCTCCAGATGTCATGCTCTCTGGGCACGCTCACCAACTATGACTGGCTCGGAACTGAAGGGGGGGACTGTGGCCACAATCCAATGGATGGCGCCTCTGTCATCGCAAACGCTCCTCGCCAGCAGATACCAATGTTGTGGACGGCTGGCGCGCACATGGCTACAGGGCGGGCCGGAGTAACAAGACAGAAATTAATATAATTGTCAATAGAAGCCTTTGACACTTATGAAATGGTTGTAATTATACTTCAGTATACCATAGAAACATCTAACAAAAATATCTAAAAACACTGAAGCAGCAAACTTTGTGAGAACCAATACTTGTGTCATTCTCAAAACTTTTGGCCACGGCTGTAAATAACATGACAAAAATGACACAAGTCAGTTTTGAAAATAATCAGGTTTTTTGTTTAAAAAAATTAAAATTCAATAACTTTTAGGCTGTAGGAGTTACACATAGAAAACCAAATGCACTCCAATACAGTCTATTATTGCTATCAAATACAGATATACATTTATGAATAGAAATAGATTTCTAAAAACTATGTTTTGTTTTTTAATAGTTTTTATTGCTTAAGTATTTATTTCTTCATTTTTAGGGCTCGAGAACCATTTAAAAATCCTCTTCTTACCTCCCCTACTTGGGGGGTGATATGTGTGTATGTCTTCCTCAATCTTGGGTCCTCTACCAGAGGCCTGGGAATTTGAGGGTTCTGCGTAGTATCGTAGCTGTCTAGAACTGCACATGTCTGGGCAGAGACCTCAGTTGTTGTACCTGGAATCTGTTGGAGCCACTATCCAAGTTTGGGAATCACAGCCCCTAATGCTCCTATTACCACTGGAACCACTTTGGACTTCACCTTCCAAATTTGTTCCAGTTGTTCCTTCAGGTCTTTGTACTTCTTGATCTTGTTATGCCTTTCAGTATATGCTATCCCAGCTTGCATCTTCCATCCATCCATTATCTATACCGCTTTATCCCTCTGGTTCACGGGGGTAATATGGAGCCAATCTCAGCAGACTACAGGCGAGAGGCAGGGTACACCCTGGGCAGGTCGCCAGTCCACCACAGGGTCAACACAGACAAACAACCACACATGCTCGCATTCCCACCTATGGGCAATTTAGTGTAGCCAGTTGACTTAATCCGCATGTCTTTGGACTGTGGGAGGAAACCGGAGCACATGGAGGAAACCCATGCATGCACAGGGATAACATGCAAACTCCACACAGAATGGCACCCTGGGTGATCCAGGGATCAAACCCAGGATCTTCTTGCTGTGAGGCGACAGTGCTAACCACCACTGCACCTTTGGGTCCTGCCTACTGTGCCTACCTAGAGCCTGTTCTTGTGGTGCCATGATCAGATTCTCTGTGCTGTCGTCCAGGCCTGCTTTTTCTATCCACTGGTAGGATTTCCTGATGTCAGCCACTTCCTCTATCTGCCGGTGGTACAGTCCATGGAGAGGCTTGGTCTTCCATGATGCTTTCTCATCCTCCTTGTCGACTTTGGTCTTCTGCTGCCTGAGACACTCTTTCATCAGTTCATCCTGGGAGCCGTCTTCTTGATGTATTCACGGGTGTTCCATGTTTCATTTTGGATAGTGGCTCTGACACTCACTAATCCTTGTCCCCCTTCCATCCTTTGTTTATAGAGTCTCAGGGAGCTGGACTACAGATGGAACCCTCTGTGCATCATAAGGAGTTTCCATGTCTTGGCATCAGTGGCATCTATTTCCTCCTGTGGCAAGTTCACTATTCCAGCTCAGTATCTGATCATTGGAAGGGCATACATATTGATAACTTGGATCTTATTCCAACCATTTAGCTGGCTTCTGAGCACCCATGTGATACTCTGGAGATATTTGGCTGTGGCTGATCTCCTTGTAACCTCATCGTGATTCCCATTGGCCTGTAGGATTCAAAGGTACTTGTAGCTGTCCTGTATATCTGTTATTTTGTCCTCTAGTAACTCCACTCCCTCAATCCTGATCATCTTCCCTCTCTTAGCCACCATACATCCGCATTTATCTAGTTCGAATGACATCCCAATGTCCTCACTGTAGATTCTGGTGAGGTGGATCAGTGCGTCAATGTCTCGTTCACTCATAGCAAACAGCTTGATGTCATCCATGTACAGGAGTTGGTTGATGGTTAAACCACTTCTGAACTTGTACCCATATCCACTCTTTGTGATAATGTGGCTGAAAGTGTTCAGGCCCTTGGTATATACAACGCACTTTATGGTGACTCATGCAATGCCCTTAGAATTGGCTTCCAGTGTTGTCTTCCACAGCCACATTGAGTTCTTGATGAAGCTTATCAGTGCTTTGTTCACCTTGTATAGTGCCAAGAATTTCAGTGTCCATGTGCGGGGCATCGACTCATAGGCGTTCTTGTAGTCAATCCAGGCTGTTCTCAGGTTGGTCTACCTAGTCTTGGGTGATTGCTCTATTGACCAGTAGCTGGTGCTTTGACCCTCTGGTGTTGGTTCCAATTTCTTTCTTAGCTTTGCTCATGTATTGACTCATGTGTCTGCCTAGCTTCTCCGCTATGATGCCTGAGAGGAGCTTCCATGTGGTGGTGAGGCAGGTTATTGGCCTGTAGTTGGATGGCAGTACCCTTCTGTGGATCTTTCATGATCAGGCTTGTCCTACCCTGCGTTAGCCAGTCTGGGTGAGTGCCCATTGTTAGCAGCTCACTCATTTGTGCTGCCAGGTGGTCA
>JAQQZR010000017.1:9168945-9186436 GCA_030068235.1 Notoglanidium macrostoma
AATGAGTCTATATTATATATTAGTTTCACCTTTTAAGTTGAATTACTGAAATAAATGAACTTTTGCACGATATTCTAATTTTTCAAGTTTCACCTGTATATAGATACTGGGCCTATAAAGAATATAAATACTGGGGCCTTGTGATTTCTTAGGGTAAAAATCCTGTGGTCCCTTGTGGCAACTTGAATGTCCACCGCTCACACAGTGATTGTCGAAGGAAGAAATTGTAAAGGGATGAAAATCATTATACTCCATGTCAGACCAGCCATAAGAATGGCACAAACCATAACGTTGTGCTGAACATGGGTCATAGCTGTGTGGATTTTTTTTTTTGTTTGTTTTGTAGTTTTATTTTCTGAGGATGGATAGAAAAGAGAAGTAGATTCTGCCCCACAATGTCATTTCAGACATGTACTAACAAATCACAACACAAGTTCAGAATTCATTAATGTAAAGTGCAATTCTAGCATCACCACAATAAACGTCATCATTAAGACTGTGAATTGAGAAACAAATAAAACAATCACAAGACAGACTGTTTTATACTTGGCTGCATGACCGGCAGATTGTAATGCTCTGTATGCTCCATTCATGAACACTGCACAAACTTGCAGTGGTTAATTTTTTTTTCCGTGCACATTAACTACAAGAAATAAGTCAGATGGACTGATGTACCTCTCTGCATCACAATTTCTTTACATACAGTCAGGTATATAAATATTTGTACATTGACAAAATTATTATTTTAGCTGTCAGTTGACAGCTAGTTCCAGTATATTGGAGTTAAAATTAAGTAATGAATATGAACTCAAAAGGCATCAGTTTAATTTGATTATATTTACACAAAAATTGGGTGTAGGGATTACAGTATTAAGTTGTATAAAATCTCTTCACAAGAGTTGGCCAGATCAAGAACACCCTCCAGGAGAGGATCTGTGTCAAAACCAATAATCAAGAGGAGTCTTCTCCTGAGTAAATACAGAAGGTTTACAACAAGTTGTAAAACATCGGTAAGCCCACAAAACAAGAAGACCAGATTACAGTTCTGGAACAACATCCTACTGCCAGTTGAGACAGATCAACCAGCATGATGAAGAGAAGAGCATTAAGAAGGGACGGTACTGCAGCATACCACCTCATCTTATGTCACAAGCATATGTGCCAGAGGAACTGGTTCCATTGTATTTATTAATAATGTGACTGCTGATAAAAACAAAAGAATGAATTCTGTTAAAGGTTATAATATCTGCTCAGATTTGGTCAAATGCATCAAAACTAACTGAACTGTGATTTACAGCATAAATGGACAATGACCCAAAGCATACATTGAGCAAGATTTTATTTTTTAAGGCAAAGAAGTGTAACGCACCTGACCTGAATCCAACTGAGCAAGCATTTCACTTGGTGAAGGCAAAACTGAATATAAAACACCCCCAGAACAAGCAAGAAATGGTGACCGCTATAGTAAAGTCCTGACCGAGCATCAGCAGGGAAAAAGCACAACATATGGTGAAAGGTATTGGTTCTAGACTTCAGACACTTATCAACGGCAACGCAACCAAGTAACAATTTAAATCCCACGCTTGCAAAAGCTGCACCAGCGAAGCACTGACATCACCAAACATTCAAGAACGCTCAAGATCTGATGAATGATTTACTACTTTTTTCCCCCAGATAAAGACTTTTGATGTGTCGGCAGTATTGGGTCATTGTCCTGCTGCATGATGAATTTCCTTCCAATTAGACTGGATGCATTTCTCTATAGAGAACGAGGTGGCAGACAGAATGTTTCTGCAGACTTATAAAGTCATTCTGCTGCTAGCATCATGACTTACATCAACAAAGATTAGTGACTGAGTGAGCTCCAGAAGCATCTAAGCAAGCCCAAGCAACCTTCACTGTGCTTGTATGTTTTGGATAATGAATGACTAGATCTTTTCTTTCTTCATACTTTGGTAGAGGTTAATCTTGGTTCCAGAACTGTTGTGGATCATCTATGTATTTCTTTGTAAATTTCAACCTGGCCTGCCGATTTTTATGGTTATTGCGAACATAATGTAACTGAAGCATGTTCCCAATTTAAATTGTACATTTTTGTGTTGACTGGAGTGTTCAAGCCGTAATTCATGACTTCCTGATTAACTGGGGTACAAATATGAGGTGAGGCAGAGGCCAAATTCCTTCAACATGGGAAAGATAAAAGAACACACAAACCAAATGAGGGAGAAGTGTGTTGACCTTCATAAGTCAGGGAATAGTTACAAAAAAAAATTAAATAAATAAGCTGTGTCTGAAAATGCCCATTTCTACTTTTTCTACTGGGCAATAATAAAACAAATAAAGTGGACATCAACTGGAACTGTTACAAACTTGCCTGAGAGAGGACCCAAGTTAATTTTGTCCTCACATAAAGTGAGGAGGCAAACATATCCCCATGGATCACTGTCGGTGAATTACAAGAAAAATTAAAATCTTGGATTGACTGGAAATGTGTTCTATGATCTGATCAAGCAAAATGGACCTTTTTGGCAATAAACATGCAAGGTGGGTTTGATATGAATGAAGGATGGCTATACTGAAAAGAACCTTATTCCAACTGTAAATTATGGTGGAAATATTATAATGTTGTGGTACTGTTTTTCCTCTAAAGGCACTGGAAATCTTGTTAGGCTACATAATTGTGGCACATGTGTTTTTGTTAAAAATAATTATTTCATGACGAGGGATTTGAATAAATGTATCTCAATTAAAGGTTGGATTTTAAAAATTTTTTACCCTGTGAGATTAAACAACTTCACCAAAAGGTAGATCTTTTGTTACCCTTTTCACTAGTCTTTACAAGGGGTGCCAATAATTGTAGGAGGGTTCTCTCTCTCTCTCTCTCTCTCTCTCTCTCTCTCTCTCACTCTCTCTCTATATATATATATATATATACACATACACACACACACACGCACATTCATGCAAGATTTCAAAAATACCTTCGCAATTTAACATCAACATCTCAACAATTGAATCCAATGAACCTTCTAGGAGTATAGCCGAGCTGGGTGAGAAAGCAATTCATTATGTGGCATTATAATGGCATTATACCAGGCTGATCCTCTGGGCCCGAAGATATCATCATAACCATCATAACCAATAACCTGTCAAGTTTTAGTTGTATCAAGCAATGCATGGAGAAGTTATGATGCACTTCCTGTTTGCATGGCAAAACTATGCCAGGTATAAAAAAAATCCCTTCACAATTTGACAACAGCGACATCTTGTTATAATGTAGATCAAATCATGCTTACCAAATTTGGTGCATGTATGTGAAACTTTATGCTGGGCACAACACTATGACATTTAGTGGTGCTATAGTCACAGGGCCACACCTGGGGCCAAGCCTTAGTTCCTGAGTAGCCAGCACCAGCACTGATGGTGCCACATTTCATGAGACTTCACCAATGGAAACCACCTCATAAATGGTCAAGTCTTGAAGGAAAACAAACAAAAAAAGGGATAAAATAATCCTAACGGACACAACAGGATCCTACGTACCTTAGAGGCTTGGGCCCTGATAAATCCGTGCAGAAAAAATAGGGTCCTAAGCACCTCCAGTGGTCAGGGCCTAATAAGTGTGCCCACCCATAAGCTAATACTTTGTTGAAGCACAATTTGATTTTATTACACCATTCAATCTTTTTGGGTAAAAGTCTATCAACATAGCACATCTTGAATTAGCAATTTTCACACACAATTTTAGATCAGTAATAGCCTATACACAGCTTGCTGCAGGTCACCCCACAGATTTTCAGTTTAATGCAGGTCTGGGCTCCGGCTAGGTCTTTCAGACACACAGCTGCTATTTTGGTTAAGCCATTCCTTTGTTCATTTGGATATATGCTTTAGGTCATTGTTTTGAAAAAAAAGTTTAAATTCACTTTCATCTTCAGCAGAAGAGCAGATGCCTGAATGTTTTGACTTAAAATTCAAATGGCATTTATAGCTATATATCTATAGACTCATTCCACCTCATTGACTGAAGAAAAGCATCCCTAAAGCATGATGCTGCCACCACCATGCTTCACCTTGAGTTTAGTGTTCTTTCGGTGATGTGCTTTTTTTAAGGCAAGCATGCCTTTTGGAATTATTTTACCTTTTGAAATTTTTGTAATTAGACCAAATTTTGCCACATGGATCAGTGTGATTTAGTTTGGCTTGTATGTTTTTTGTGAGAAACCCCTTCGGTCTAGTTGCCCTACACCATAACCCAGATATGAAGAAAAAAAATTGTCACATGTAGAGACTAATCAATACTCATCAGATATTCCTGCAGCTCCTTTAATGTTGGCACAGGTCCCTTGGCAGTCTCTCTGGTAAGTTTTTGTCTTGACTTTTTGTAAATTTTGGAGTGATCTCCTGTTTTTAGTAGGGTCATTCTCTGTTTTCTCCACTTATTGATGATAGCCTTCACAGTGTTAAAAGGGACACCTAATGTTTTGGAAATTCACCTCATACCCCTCTCCTACTCAATATCCTTTGACAAGTCAATACCATATTGGCTTTGTAGGCTCTTTGCGAACCACGGCTTCAGCAGCCATATGAAACCAAGAAGATATGAAGAAAATACTACAGAAACAGCTAGTGAATTATAAAACAGTGTGCACACTTATGCAACCAGGTTATTATAACAGTTTTCCCCCTAAAATGTTTCTGATTGTTTTTCATGTAAATTGAATATGATGTAATTTCTGAGGGTGGACAAAGTTCTGACATGACTTAGTTTCATAAAAACTGACACTTTAAGAGGGGTGTTAAAAGAGTTAGGGGAAAAAAATCAAACTTTTGGTGAAGTAGCTTCATCTCATCAAAAATCAGAAAACCCAACCTTTAACTGAAATAAATTTATTCAGAGAAACAAATCCCTCTTCAAGAAATAAATATTTTCAACAAAAACACATGCCACAATTATTGGCACCCCTGCATTTAACGCTTTGCACAACCTCCCTTTGCCAGTAAAACAACACTTAGTCTTACAAGAATTTTTCCATCCCTCCATCCTCCCCTCAGCTGCTTCCATTAGGGGTTTCCACAGGAGATCTTTGGTTATTATTTGCATACTTGATTTGGCAATTTTTTTTTTTATGCTGGATGCCCTTCCTGATGTAACCCTCAAAAGTTTATCCTGGCTTGAGACTGGCACTAGGACCGCACTGAAGTGTGCAACCCAGTGGAAAAGCCCAGAAACAGAGGCTCAGCTCACCCCATAGGTTTTCATTGGCATTCAGTTCAGAGGCCTGAGCGAGCCATAGGAGAATCTTAATTCTGTGGTCAATTAAACATTTTTGTGTTGATTTGGACATACACACTGGATCATTGTCCTGCTGGAAGATCCAATGATGACCCAGTTTTACTTTCCTGGCAGAGACATATTTTGATTGAAAATATCCTGGTATTTCATGATGTCTTGTACCCAAACAAGGTTTCCTGGTCCTTTGGAGGAAAAACAGCCCCAAATCACAGAATCTCCACCATATTTTACAGTTGAAATAAGGTTTCCATTATAGCCATCCGTCTTTTTATGCCGAACCCACCTTGAGTGTTGACTGACAAAAAGTTCAATTTTTGTTTCATCAGACCCTAGAACATGATTCGAATTTGTACTAGCGTTTCACTCCAGGCGCTTATGTTTGTGGTTAATGAGTGAAGACACTTTGTTATGGCATTGTTAAGGGCAAGCTTCCTCCAAGGCCAAATGATATATCTCACAACATTAGAAAAAGTTTAACTAAATTTGTGGATACGCCTGATGACTGCTCAGGTCCACTTTAATAGGTTCTTTCTTCGCCCACACCATACCCTTCTGCTTAGTTTCATGGAAATTGGTTTGATGGGTTTAGCAGTGTCCTGCTTATAGTCATGACAAACAAACTGCACCAAAAACATAACCTCATTGAGAGAGGATCTTTACAATTGTGTTCATAACGCATGAAACCTGGAGGTGAATATACTATACCAGAAGAAGACCAAATGAGGTTCTACTCCTGTCAGCCAAGAAGAATCTCAGGCTATCATAAGCACAGACCATCGACTGTAGAAAACATGGGCAGCTCCATTGCCTCACATTCTGTAGAAATGACTCCAAAATACCTCTGCCATGTTGTCACATTTAGAGGCGGAGTCTGCGCAGCAGAGATGAGAGTCAAAGTCAGGTACACCCATTCATTTTGTAGGCCTGCCCCTTTTCACCACGCTTCAAGGTCCACTACATCACAATGTCTTCACTGTGGAAATCAATCTTACATAGAGAGCTTAAATAGTTTCAGCTGGAGAGATTTCATTAATATAGATTTGTCACATGAACATAACTGGAAATTCACTCATACTGACGTTACCTATTCATTATACCAGTGTGGAATGTTCTGGCAGTGCAGTATCAGTTAATAACTAATTATTTGGGTTAAATGGCTATTCTGAGAGCAGTCACCTAACTAGCCTACTTATAAAATCCATCCTAATGTTATTATTAGTGTGCATGTTCACTGATGAACAAATAACTTTTGGACATACACTATATGGACAAAAGCTTTGGGATGCCTGACCATTACACCAACAGGGACTTTAATGTCATTGTATTCAAATACATAGACTTTAATGTGGAGTTGGTCCCCCCTTTGCAGCTATAGCAGCTTCCACTTTTCTTGGAAGGCTTTCCACAAGATTTTGGAGTGTTTCGGTGGGAATTTGTGACCATTCATACTGTAGAGCATTTCTGAGGTCAGGCACTGATGTTGGACGAAAAGGCCTGGCTCGCAATCTCGGTTCCAATTCATCCCAAAGGTGGTTGATGGGGTTGAGGAAGGGGCTCTGTGCAGTCAAGTTCTTCCATACTGAACTCGTCCAACCATGTCTTTATGGACCTTGCTTTGTTCACTGGGGCACAGTCATGCTGGAATAGAAAAGGGCTTTCCCCAAACTGTGTCCACAAAGTTAGAAGCATAGCGTTGTCCAAAATGGCTTGGTATGTTGGAGCATTAAGATTGTCCTTCACTGGAAGTAAGGGGCCTAGCCCTAACCCTCAAAAACCCTCCAAATTATCGCTCCTCCACCAAACTTCACAGTTGGCACAATGCAGTCAGGCAAGTAACGTTCTCCTGGCATCTGCCAAACCCAGACTCTCACATCTTACTGCAAAAACAGACAAGCATGATTCATCACTCCATAGAACATGTTTCCACTACTCCACAGTCCAGTGGCAGTGTGCTTTACACACCACTCCATCCAACACCTGGCATTGGACTTGATGTGAGGCTTGCATGCAGCAGCTTGGCCATGGAAACCCATTCCATGAATCTCCTGCCACACAGTTTTTGTGCTTACATTAATGCAAGTGGAAGTTTGGAACTCTTCAGCTATGGAATCAGAAGAACATTGGCGACCTTTACGCACCATGGACCTTAGTATTCGTTGATCTCGCTCTGTGACTTTACGTGGTCTTCCGCTTCATAGCCAAGTTCCTGTTGATCCTAAACGCTTCCACTTGCCAATAATACCACTTACAGTTGATAGCTAGGTAGCTAGTGTGATTAAATTAGCCTTTTCCTACGAAACCTCTTGATGTATCAAATGTTTTTAATAGAAATGGCTAACAGTTTGTATTAGTGCATGTGTCCAGAAAAGTTCAAATGAGTAGGTATACGACTGTAAATTCTGTGGTCAAGTTAGCTTGCCGGCTGCAGCCAGTCTCTTCTGGCCAAGGCTCTCAATCACTTCATTCCCAAGTATAGCCATGCCTTCTTACAATATAATAGAATAATGTTTTAAAACTAATTTCTGGGGGGAAATAAGAAATGTGAAGATATCAGCATAGGGAAAACCAACTGCTCGAATTAGACATAAAGAAAAGAAAAAAGGGACATGGAAAAATAGGCTGTTTTGTCACTGAAACACACGTGGGTGGGCAGGGCAAATATTGTACTGCCACCAACCAACAGGGGAGTTAGATATGTGGTGCCTGTACTTTTAAGAGATGGTACGCTGTCCTTGTTTTCTATAGTCAATGGCACAGGCTCACTGAAACTAGACATTTTCAGTCTTGTTGTTATTATTCAACAAGACAGAAAAAAAAGACCAAGACCAGGTGATTTTTTTTTTGGGTCCAGTCTGGGTGAGTCTCTCAACAAGGCATTTCCACCTACAGGACTGCCACTCACTCGTTTTTTATTTTCTGCAAAATTCTGTTTAAATTCTTTAGACTTGTGTGTGAAAGTCCCAGCTCAGCAGTTTCTGAAATACTCAAACCAGCCCATCTGGCATGCTCAGGCCAATCATACCACAGTTAAAGTCACAGAGATCATAATTGTTTCCCATTTATGATGCTTGATGTGATGAATAACTTACCTTGTATTAATTTTATGCATTGCGCTGCTGCCACATGATTGGCTGATTGGATAAGTGGATTAACGTACAGGTGTTTCTATTAAAGTGGACAGTGAGTTTATATATGTATAAACACACACGCATACATACAGTGAATGTTATATATAGGTGTCCACCACACAAATGGGTTTAGAAATGAGGCTGTAGGTATAGGCAATTTGGATCAGACACTACTAAGACATGCAAAACTGTTAATTGTTAAATTGTTAAAATGCTACTGGCCCAAAAAAAGGCATTCAGTTTCAAACCAGCTTCAGAAGGCCAGACTCGAGTTCACGGTACACATGACACAATTACACATTGAGGTTATAAGCAAAACATCCCAATAAAGTCAAGATGTGTAAAAGACATCCAAATGTCAAAAGCAAATAACTGCATGTCTGATCTGTGCTTTTGACAGAACACATGAAATTTACATTTAAGAGAACCTTGAAGAACGACAAAAAAGGATATTAAGGCGGTGAAATATAAGTAACAGGTACTGAGATAAACTACATTATGGTGGAATTTACTGAGATATTGCAGGTATCAGGTATCAGTACCTTTGTGACTCTGACCAACTCGTGTTAAAATAAGTTAGCATCTGTTTTTGAATGTTTAAGTTTTCTTCTTCTTTGCTAAATAATGCTTAGTAGGTTAAAAAATGAAGCAGTTTTTAAAAGTTTCACTGGCAGTTTTGTTAGCAAATCTAAACATTGTGATAGATATCGTGTATTGTGAAAATATCTATTGCAGTATTGCAGTTTGATATTTCAGTCATGTCACCCAGCCCTTACTGTAGTTTTCTATGGAAGAATCTGAGAAGCAAACTACCAGTCAGTATTATTGTGACGTTATTCAGTCTTTGTCGGTTGAGCTTAAGTGCTCTATATTTCACTTCCTCCGGTTTCCCTTTCTAAAACCAACAACTTCCTTTACCAGAATTTAGTTGCACAATAACACATGCAGGTATGAAACAATATCCAGTCTTGTATTTTGGGAGCTATTTGACATGTAGCTGTATAACACTACTCTAAATGTATAAATAAATATATTGGAAAATGGCAAAAAATTACTAAATGACCACAAAGATGAGACACTTCTTAAATTGTTAAAAATGATGTAGATCTAAATATAGAGTTTAAGTTAAACAAAATACCAGCAAGTTCATTTGGCAGGACCTACAGACCAGATGTGTGTGCACCTATATAAGCAGGTATGTTGGCACAGTGCTATTGTACCACAATACAGTCAGTAGTTATCCAGCATGCCATCGAAAAAGAGGTTTTGCACGTCCAGCATGGCTGCCAAATCCATTATGTGTTTCTGCAGTAGGTTGCTCTCCACCGTCTCCTGTTTGGGCAGCTGGGGGTACGATTCTGGAAAACTCTGTGCTTCCTGTTTTACAGAAAAAACACACAGCCAAAATAAAGCCAGCTTTCACAGTTTGTGCTTGAATCTAAACACTTACATTATTTGTCACACAAAACATCTTTTGGAAACCAATTTTGTTTTTACAATGTTACCTTGGCAGTAGTGGGATTTAAACACAGCTGTACGAAATGAATGAAGTTCAGTCATAAGTCATAAATCAATCCTAAATCATAACATGCCTGAGAATGAAATCTATTCTTTATGCGCCTCTTTGGCACCTGGCCTTGTGTGTTAGCAAGCAAACAAGTAGCCTAAAAATGAGCAAAAGAAAACGGAATATTTTTTCAGGTTTTTAAAAGTGAACTATTCTAGGCAGTGAAGATTCTGCTAGAGCAGCGCGAGCACCGTGTCTGCTAGAGGTAGTGCTAGATGCAGAATGAACTTCAAATAGGTAAGATTACGATTTCATTTTATTGTCTCACCTGGCTTTTGGATTGCTTATTGTAGCAGGTTGGTTTTGCAGTTGCATATTGCTATTACTATTTTAACAGTATAGTAGTATACTGTAGTCTATTATTTGACTGGCTGCTGCTATATTTCAGGCCTGTTAGCTGGGCTATGAAATGCATATGCTAGGATAAGCAGAGATTTATGGAATAATACCAGTTAAAAAAAACAAAAAAAAAAACTGAATCAATCTTTTGTCTCACGTATGTGTGTGCACTGGATGTGAGACATCATAGCCAGATCTTGTGTGTGCTATGAAATATAATCATGCCAGAGCCACTATGCTATAGTGCTAGCCACCTTGTCTAGCATGAGAAGGTCACCACAAATGATCAATTAACATGATGCGTGATCAGTTATTCTACATTTATGAACTTGATTGGACATGAACGGAAATTGTAAACAGAATGCATGGGAGCCCATTTAATTGACATACAGTGGCTCTAGAATTGTTTTTATATTGCCGTGGTTATTTCTCTTTTTTGCTGTTTATCTGGATTTTGCTTTGAATTTGTTTTGAGGAAAGGAAGAAAAACCAAAAATGAAAATGTGCAACGCTAATAGAGATACATCAGCAACAACTGTAATTGCTGCAAAAGAACAATTCATATTGACGTGGCGAATACTTATCAGTTAAGTATTGAGCATTTTTACATGTTTTATTTTAAAATATTTCTGAGAATAAGTCATTTATTAGGGGTCCAAATACCGAAGGTGCTGGCACCCTGTAGTTTTTGTTAGGTGTTTAAGGAGTAAAAGCACACAGCGATTTCACAAACTAGTCCTAGTGTTTTTGGCCGGTCTTCATAGACTTGACATCAAACTACTCAGGAAAGTGTGAACCTCATTAATGATCAAGAACATGTTGACATTTGTGAACAATATGGCTGCACATGTCAATCAATTCTAAGGATGGGGAGATTAATTTACTTAGACAGCTGTAGCCATACACAGGGGGCGGAGCTAATCTCAGACAACTGATCGGATCCAAATTTCCCAGACATGTTCTGGGCAATACTACAAAGCACTCTACCACTTTTCATATCTCGATCACTTCTGCTTTCTGTTTTTTCATCCCGTACTTATTCTACCTTTTATTTCAATCCATATTTGAGCCCTAACTGCTCCTGGAGATTAAAAGCAAGGACCACCACAGTTGGTAAATGTTGTTAGCTTGTTGTACCTTACATGAAAATGGCATAACGTTTTCTCTGCTCATTCTTTCTTTTTCATCCCTCCAGCCTCCCATTAGAAACTACTGATTTAACTACTCCAACATCTTTTAACGTAGAGAAACAAAATTGGTATATAAACTCAACTCATTAAGTACTTAACTGCAATTCATACTTATAGCACTAATCTCTCACCTTTATAGGTTTTCATTTAACCCACTATCATCATTTGCTTTTCCTCCCATTGGCTTTAATTCATTTTTCAAAGCTGCTCATGGAGATTAGAAGCTAGGGCCACTTAAATTGGTAAAAATTATGTTTATGCTAGGTACCTTACATAAATATGGTAAAACTTTCTCTGTTCCTCTTTCTTTCTTTCCTCCTCCCCCCTATTAGAACAAAGTGATTTTATTACACCTACATCTTTTAGATAGGTAGAGTCACAAAACTTGGAATGGATTCAATTCATCCATCACACCCTTCTATTCTTTCATTCGTTTCCTCCATTCCACCATAGGATGGAGGACGCTAATGGATAAGGTACTAACAGCAAAAGGCTCATGTATTAATGTGCTAACAGTTTACATGCGAATGGCTGACATGCATGGTCGACATCAGTGGCTAACATTATAGCTAATGTGTTTATGGCTAACATCTGATATGTCAACAGCTAACATGCTAAGACTAACATACTAATGCGAATGGCTATTGCTAATGGCTAACATAGTAATGCTAATGTGCTAATGGTTAACATTCAAATGACTAATGGCTAGCTTCCAGTACTGATGACATTCCTCTATCTCATCTAAGAAACTGATTTTACCATTCCTTTAATCACCATCACTGAATCTACCTATATAGTATTTTTAGAATTTTTATAGAATTTTATAGCAAATCTAGTTATTATTATTATTATTATCTGCTTTAAAATAAATTGTGCAGACCAAACCTCAAGTCACAGATACATAAAACATGAAACAGGTAGTACTTCCATCTGCTACCCAGGCAAGTGATATGGTCCTGATCACCCCAATGGTGGTGCTAGAGTGCAAATGTTTATGTTTTGGTCCATATCTTAGGAACTCTGAGTCCTACAAACAATTTTTATTCCCACTGTGGTTCTCCAACACAAAAAAACCCTCAGCAACCATTTAGTTCCACCGACTTTATTTATTTATTTTTTTAGTAATTTGCATGATATGCAAAACCTACGTTTGCCAACTAGATTTAGGAATTTTGGTCTATCTTCACAAATTTGGTGTCAAACTACTTAGGAGACTTGTAGCATAAAGATTCTGAAGTCATTTGGAAAGTTTGGGAGGTGATCATGCGTAGGGGTGGAACTAAGTTCGGTAATTTTTCTTACTAACCATAAGTTCAATAGAGCTGAAATCTAGTGCTGTGCATCTACAGTGTGCTAACATGTAAGTGAAATTTTCATGATGAGCTAATTACTTCAAAACAGGGCTTCCATCAGCCAATGTGTTTTCAGCAGGCATTTCACAGAGTTACCGTTGAGCTATTGTTTAAAAAAAAATAATAATAATAAATTTTATGGTAAGTTCAGGTAGGGAATCACTACTGTCTTATGGAATTGTACTCGAGTCTGAGCCGCTATTCACGTTTCTGCTTACAGAAACAAGCATAAAATAACTAGTTTTTTTTTTTTTGTTTGTTTGTTTTTTAAAGAGTTTTTTTTAGTTATTTCTTGTTGAAGGAAATTTCTTGTCAATGCTATTTTTTTTTTTTTTTTTTTTGGCTCAAACCATGAATTTGTCATTTGAAATACTGTCTTGCCAACTCCAATTTATGATCATCGGCATAATATGCAAAACCTACTTTTGCAAGCTTGTCCTAGGATTGTATGGCTGGCTGACACATGCCAATCAACCTAAGTGGAGCAGAGCTGGTTTACTCAAACAGCTGTAGTACTAATGGCTGCAATATCCTACAGGCATAACCACTAAGCTACCCCTAACATTTAAAGTGCCTTGCATAAGTATTCACTCCCTATGAACATTTCCACATCTTGGAAGTGAAATCAATTTAATAGGGATTATATTTTGTGAATCTACATGGAATAGCTTTACATTCTGAAGTAGGGGGAAACTCGGTATAGTTTGCAAAATGATTTAAAAATAAAATGTTATGACAGATTTCATTCCCATTACTTCGAAACCCCTAAATTAAGTACTGGTGCAAGAATTCACAACATAGTCCACATGGACGAAATTAAACTGTCATGATTAAATATATAATGCCTTTATATGAATGCACTTGTTCATTGAAAGCCCCAAAATTTGTTACGAAACATACCTATACCTAAACAAACAGCCTCGTGAAGACCAAGGAGCTATAAAACAAAAACAACAACTCCAGGACAAAGTTCTGGACAAAGCAATCAAACCCAAAAAATGGGAAAATAAATAAATAAATAAATATAAATAAAAAAACAGATGTGCAATGCTAAAAAGAGGCATACACCAGAAGACTTGTAGCTGTAATTGCAGCTAAAGATGCAATCTACCCTGAGGAGTGAATACTTATACACCAAATGTCTACTTTTTTGGTGGAGTAATAATAAGTGCGCTAACACTAACAAAAACAAACCAAAAATGCAATTCGAAATTATAGCAAAATCAGTATCTCTGATCATTATCTCATCTCATTTAAAATGCGTCTTAGTAATAATACATTCATCTTGACATGTTATCACATCAAACCTACATTCATGTCAGTTATTGCACACAGTTTTATCAATAATCAATAATAAGAGTCATCAAGTTTGACTGAATCACCGTCAGACACCACTGAACCTGATCAGGCAACTGAATGCAGTGTGTCAACGTTCTGCTATATCTTTGCTCTAGATAATGTAGCTCTACTTAAAAGAAAAATAATTAGCGAAATATCTAGCACCCTGATCTAACGAACACACACACACACACACACCTTAAAACAGACCATGCAAAAATCAGAACATAAATGGGGTCAAACTAAATTGGCATTATTTTAATTAGCATAGAAGGAGAGCCTACTGAGCTACAGAAAAGCCCTCAGTGCTGCCAGATCAACATATCTCTCCACCCTAATAGACGATGATAAAAATGATCCTAGATTATTTAATACTGTAGCATAACTAACTAGGAATAACCACATAAACATGCACACCATCAACATGTAGTAGCGATGACTTCACGAATTTTTCAATGACAAAATTGTAAATATCAGGCTAAAATCTCAGACAAAAAAATTTAAAGCCAGACAATGTGATGATGATCCCTGTAGATAGCAATATAACTATCAGATTTCGGCAAGTAGAATTCTTTACCCTCCTTCAAGATAATGAACTATTTTCACCAATATCCTCATCAAACCATAACCTTGTGTACTAGATCATTTAGCTACGTGTTACCTATGTGTTACGCTCATACGTACATAATTCATGAAATGGATCAGTCATGATTTAAGAACCATCACAGCACAGAGACAGCGCTGCTTAAAGTAGTAAATGACCTACCACTGGCCTAAGATTATGGTTTTAAGGATTATCTCCTTGCTTGTGTTGCTGGAGCTTAGTGCAGTTTTTGACACCGCTGATCAGACTGTTCTCCTTGAGAGTCTAGAATATGTTACTGGTGTTAAGGGACAGGCCCTCTCCTGGTTCACGTCTTATTTGACTGATCGTTATCAGCTTGTTGATGTAAATAGTGACTACAAAAACTAAGGTAAAGTTTCGTGATCGCAAGGTTCTGCTTTCGGCAAATAGTTTTTTTTCTTTATACATATGCTACTTCTGGGTAATATTTGTAAACATGCTGTTTCTATTGTTATGCTGATGATACAGTTGTATGGTTCAGCAAATCCAGACGAGAGACATTGGCTTAATTGAACTGAGAAATGTGCGAATGTACTAGAACTAGTACGAGCAAGCTTTTTGATTACATAGTTACTCTGGATGGTTTTTGTTTAATCATATGCAGCAGTATAAGACCTCTGTGTGAAGACTGATTCCAGTCTTTGATTTGGAGTTCATGTAGATAATATTACTAAGATAGCTTACTTTCATCTTAGAAATATTGCCAAGATAAGAAATATGTCGTCACTGAATAATGCGGAAAAACTTGTTAATGCTTTTGGTACCTCTAGGTTAGACTCTTTTAATGTCAACCTATCTGGGTGTGCCAGTAGGCACAAACAAGATCAAGTTAGTCCAGAATGCAGCAGTCAGGTTCTCTACTAGAACCAAAAGGTATGACCATGTCTTCCCCTATCTTATCCATACTGCAATGGCTCCCAGTCAAATTTTGAATTGATTAAAAAAAATATCACTATTGAATTATCAAACACCGAATGGTCTCAGTACCTGAGGAACGTCTGTTCTTTTATGATCTGCCATGCCGACTTGGATCAAAAGGTGCAGAGTATTTGATGGTACCTTGAACAGTGTAGGCTACAGCATTGGGGCAGATCCTTCTCTAACAAAGCCTCACAGCTATGCAACAACCTTCCACTTACTGTTTGGGACCCAGACATATTCTTGGTGTTTAAGTCTAGGCTGAAAACATATTTGCTTAGTCAAGCCTTTTATTAAAGATCAGATCTGGAGGGTTGTAAAGCATAGTAAACTAGGATGTTTGGATGCTGACATTATTGGATTCATTTTGGCTTATGTTTCCTCTTCCTCTTCCGCTGTTCAATAAAGACCTCCCCTTTTGATTTTGAGGTAATGTTAATGTGTTTTTAGTTTTGCTGTCCTGTTTATGAATTCACTGTTGTGTTTCTAATTTGCTGTACGGCTTCTGGTTTTGCTGTTGTGTTTTTGGAATTGCTCTCATGTTTCTGAATTTGTGTCATTATAGTGTTCTGCTGCATTTTGCTGACATTTTGCATTTCTCAATCTATACAAGGAATCACTGCAAATCAGTACAAAGTCATTCTAACTGATTACCTTTATCAATTATCCTAACATTTCTATCCTGATGGGTTGTGGTCTCTTCCAGGATGACCCTGCCCCCATCCACAGCGCAGGAGGGATCACTGAATGGTTTAAGAATGAAAATGTTGAAAAGTTACAATATTGAGCTTGGCAAGGTGACATCACTGAGCAGCACATCGCTGTTTGCCATGGCGATTTATGCGAATGAATTGCCTTTTTTTGCCACCACTTGTTAAAAGTAAACAAAGGGTAACCAACATGCTTTTGAAATACTTTTTTTCAGTCAGGGGAAGAACTTCTTGTTGGGTGTTCACACACAAGGTCCGTTCACACGACCGACAATACACTGTCTTTTTTGTTTTCCTGCATGGAGGCAGAAACATGGAATTTATGTGTCCAATGTAACAAGGAGGAGATCGATGGCTTGGATATCAGCAGGAAGACATACAGACAAACTTTACCTGCATTGCAAGTGTGTTCCAAACATTTTCATTCTGGTGAGTGTCTAAATTTGCTTAGCAATTGGTTGTGTTTTAGTACAAAATCTGATTTTGTTCTGCTCTAAGGAGAATTTTTCCTTCAGGGTATTCCTTCCTTCTGCCTTTGTATGCAGTTGACATTGTGAAAGCATCTGAAACCCAAAACATGATATTTTACTAAACCTAAACAGGTAGTTTAGTTGCAGAATTCTAACCAGATTACAACTGAAAACTGAAGCCAAAAGGCAAAATTCTCCTGACAGCTAGCCATGTAAGTTACTGAATTATCCAAAGTCGTCTCCAAAAGTATTCGAACAACAAGGCCAATTAAATAGTTTTTGCCATGCACTGAAGACATTTGTGTGAGAGATAAAAAGATGAATATGAGAAGAGATAGCGTTTCAGGTTCTATTCCACAACATAGAACATGACACATTTTATATCAAACCACCCAGTTTTTCAAGTGAGCTAAAGTATTGGAACATGACAGGTGTTTCTTGTTACCCAGGTGTGTTAAATCCATCCATCCATTATCGATACCGCTTTTTCCGTCTGGGTCGCGGGGAAGCTGGAGCCAATCCCAGCATCTTGGGGCGAGAGGCGGGGTACACCCTGGG
>JAQQZR010000017.1:9186536-9204415 GCA_030068235.1 Notoglanidium macrostoma
CAGGTCGCCAGTCCACCACAGGGCCAACACAGACAAACAACCACACACGCTCGCATTCACACCTATGGGCAAATTAGTGTAGCCAGTTGACCTAATCTGCATGTCTTTGGACTGTGGGAGGAAACCGGAGCACCCGGTCCTTGTCTCTTCCATACTCATTGTGCCTTACACATGTCAACAGCTTAGCTGTCATGATTCTGTTTACGTAAATGCCTTCTTTGTTTATAGCCTTGGAAATGTACCATGACACATGTATCTTGATGTACAAATACCTCTAGATTTTCTGTAGTAAACATATACGGAGCTCTAAACATGACCCTGTATCTGTTTGCACTTGTCAGATGGAAGGAGAGGGAGAGAGATGGTTGCGGAGTCTGGTAGAGATTTGAACCTGAAAAGAATCTTACCGATATCTACTCTCAGTTTAAGCTTTGGCTTTCACCTGTGAAGACTGCATTTGTAGTTAAGAAGCAATACTCTCGCTCATGATGTGAATACCAGAGAAATACTATATGCAAATACCATGGAATAAAAGCTGAAACTCTGATCTCTCTTCTCATATTCATCTTTTAATCTCACGCACAAATGTGTTCAGGGCACAGCAAAAACAATTTAATTGACCTTGCTGTTCTAACAGTTTTGGACGGGAATGTGGATGGATAGATGGACAGACAGATGGAGAGCTAGGTGATTAGATAGATAGAACAGAAGCTTAATGCATTCTCTTTCACTGTTGATATATTTATGTCTCCATGAAGGTAAACCAGCAAATGAAATGGAGGAGTCACATCCTGACTGGGCTCCAACACTACACTTGGGTCACTCCGAAGTGTGTGTTACAGAGTCAGACCAGTATGCTCGCACATTAATATGGTGACTCATAAGAGTGCCAGTTAGAGGAGATGACAAAGAATTCCTAACACTGGCAGAAACAGCAGCAGAAAATTGTGTAGATGAAGCCCATACAGAGGCCAAAGCAGCAGAAGATAAGGAAGGTAAAGACCAGGCAGAGGCGATCACAGCAGAAGATGAGCAAGATGCGAGATCAGGCAGAGGTAGAAGCTGTAGAAGTTATGGTATATAGAGACCAGGCAGAGGCAAAAGTGGAACATGAACCAGCGACTAAGAGCCAAAGAATAGACTGTCAAGTTCTGTGAGCGCAAATGGGCAGAAATAATTTTGGATGTTTTGGATTAATCCCCAAGGGGAAATTCTTTCTTGCATTTAACCCATCCAAGCAGTGAACACAACACACACACACACACATACGTGAGAAGTGAGCACACATACCCGGCGCAGTGGGCAGCATTGGTAGCATGTGCAATATGGGGGTGAGGAGATGACACTTCTTGACAAAATTGTGAATTTTTGCTGCACTGTACTTAACATGTGTCCCAGTATGGATGTAAAACCTGAAGAAAATGAAAAATGTGGATGTTTATTTTTAAAGACGTTGCTGTTGACATACAGGAGATGAAATGCTATGGCTTATATTTGCAGTTACATGTTTGTTGTGTTGTTGAAACATGTACCAGTGGATGCATCAAATAAATATAGGTGACAATTTGATCGTATAGAAACTTTGGTTCAATAAAAATGTCTTCATAAAGTACAATGTGCAATTTTTGGGTGCTTGTAGTGAACATAATGCTCTGAAACAGAATTTTACAAGTAAAAAAAAAAATAAGTAAAAAATTTGATTCAGAGCGAAGTAAACATCTTAAGACAGTGCAACAAAGTTACATACAGTGCAGTGCCAACATTAAGAGCTACATGCGAATGCTATTGAAGCAGTAATAAAGAATAAATAACAAAACAAATGACAGACCAGTAGGTTATGAATGGCAGTATACAGTATAAAAACAGTAAATTTGAAATGAAAAGCTTATTGTAGTGCAACAGGGTTTACTCGGGGAACCCTTTCAGAACATAAATCGGTTGTCAAATTATCTGCTGACAATAATTACTTCAGTTAGGTTAGTCCAACATTCAGCTGTATTTCCAGTGACTGTGGTGTGTCTTCTGAGTAATATGTGGCTACAAGCTCTGGAAGTCACATTTTCTCAAAGATCTCTTGTGCTTTCTGTAGACTTGTTTTCCAGAATTCCTTGTCTGGAAAGACAGGTACCACGGCCAAGTCCTTTAGGGTCTAAACAACAAGGTCACAGTGGTTCAGCTTCGTTATAAAGATTTGTGTTTGTGCCCGTGTATAGAAACTGTGGTTGTTCATCACTAGACAACTGGATACAAAAGTCTTTGGCCTAAGGCCTGCTGGATAGTGCATGTTCTATATTTGAAAGAACACTTAATCTCCAGGCAGCTCTTCCCACAGCAATCACACATTGCGAGTCCATCAGGATTGGATTAGAGTTCCGGAATGCTGGTGTTAATAATGAAACTACACCGTTCAACCTTTAGGTTTGTGTGATGAGCAGCTCTGCTTTTAAGGTAGGCCTTTCAAGCATGCATCTCATGCTCGACATGCTCATACATGAGGCTAAAAATTCTTCCAGTCCGACATTCATACCACGTAGAAGCTGCCTTGTGCACTTTTCAATAGATGCTGCCTGCTTGTCAGTCACACTTGCAGCATCCCTGTAATTCTCACAGTGTAGAAAGATAACTGACAGTTCATGTATATCTATGACTTTACCCTACAGAGATGTCGCAAGGCACTGAGGTAAAGAAGAGGGCTGCACAGTGTCTGTGTGCGTAATATTTCTCCATTCCTGAACACCAACAGCCTTGCTATTCTGAAGCAGTGTTTCAAGTAGCGTTGAAAATCCTAAAGATTAGCAGGTAGAGCTTTCCTTTTTTGGGCACAACTCATTATGGCTGGCATGGTGGAGTATACACTTAATCATTGGTCAATCACCTGTCTGTGCAGCTGAAGAGGTGTAGTCAATTCCGTATCCCATTTCTGCATGAATCTTTTTCAAATTACAGGGCATACCAAAAGTTGGTGTATCTGTGGCAGTCTTTGTTCCACGGAGGCAAACCATAGGTTGAATAACAGGTTGAATGTCTCTGCCATGCAGGTACCATGCACACACCCAACCTTCCCAGCACAGCTCACGATCGCACAGGGCATTAAAGAAAGCTCATTAAGTTGTTAAGTGCGCATAACCTGTGTACATAGATAATAATAGTAAATGAAAAGACTAACCAATGAATGAAAATTTTATGCAATCTCATTAAATACTTTTATAAAACTAATCATAATAAAGGGAAGCTAAGGAGATGAGAACATTTACATACCTTTGTTCAAATAATGGTGTTCCCATTGTTCAGTGTTGTATAAATTTCCAAGTCATGTACCCAACCATCTGTGAACTGAATGTGGGCTTCCAAAGATTTAACATTTCAGAACTGAGCCATTGTATAGCTAAAAATATCTGGAACTGTCATGGGAGGTAAAGTGTCTGGGTCTCGAGTCCATTCTCCTTTAGGTATTTCATAGGCATCCATATTTCTAATAAAGGTGATTATTTTTTTTTACAGCGTATTGTTTCTTTGTGTCCGGCAGACGTTTGTCTCTGTACAATCCATGTTCTTTTAAGCTAATTTTGAGAATACTAAAATATTACAAATACAAGAAATAGCGCGGGTTTTGAAATGGTTGGTTTATTTTGATCCGTGGCATTTCAATACGGTGCTTGTGCACTGCAATGTGACATTGGTTGCCAAGCTCATGATGTTGGTTGCCAAGCTCAATACTACCCTATAACTCTTTCCTTCATTCACCAGATCTCAGCTATACAGAACATATCTGGGATTTTGGTTGTGTGTGTGTTAGACTGTCCACCACCACCTTCAAAACACCAATCAAAGGTAAAACTTTATCACACATCAATAACAATAAAGCCACTGACAGATGAATAAAACCGATTATCTCACACAATGGCACCTGTCAGCGGGTGGGATATAAAAGGCAGCAGCTGAACAGTTAGTTCTCCAAGTTGATGTGCTGGAAAAATGGGCAAACGTAAGTATCTGAGCAACTTTGACCAGAGCCAAATTGTGATGATAGAGAACTGGGTTAGAGCATCTCCAAAATGGCAGGTCTTGTGAAGTGTTCCCAGTATGCAGTGGTTAGTACCCAATACAAGTGGTCTGAGGAAGGGCAACTGGTGAGCTGGCAACAGGGTCATGGGTGCTCAAGGATCACTGATACACATGGAGAGCAAAGGCTATCCCATCTGGTCAGATCCCACAGAAGAGCTAATGTTTCACAAATTGCTTATGAAGTTAATACTGGTTATGATAGAAAGGTGTCAGCACACACAGTGCAGGTTACTGCATATGAGTCTGCGTAGCTGCTGACTGGTCAGAGTGCTGGTGCTGAACCTTGTCTACTGCCGAAAGCAACTACAATGGCCTGGACCGTGAAGCAGTGGTAGAAGGTGGTCTGGTCTGATGGATCATGTTTTCTTTAACATCATGTGGATGGCCGGGTGTGTGCATATCACTTACCAGTATGCTCTATGGGAAAAAGGCAAGCCGGTGGAGGCAGCGTGATACTCGGGGCAATGTTCTGCTAGGAAACCTTGGGTCCTGGCATTCATGTGGATGTTATTTGACCAGTATCACCTACCTAATCACTGTTGCAGACCAAGTACACCCCTCAATGGCAATGGTATTCCCTAATGGCAGTGACGTCTTTCAGCAGGATAATGCACCTTGTCAAACTGCCAAACATTATTCAGGAATGCTTTGAGAAACAAACGTTTCAAGGTGCTGATTTGTCCTCCAAATGCCTCAGCTCTCAACCGACATCTGTGTCAGCACTTGTATGTGTGCATTGTACTGGACAAACACGTTCAATCCATGGAGGCCCTATCTCACAAGTAGGAAGAGTTCAAGGATTTGCTGCTATTGTCTTTGTGCCACATACCACAACACACATTTAGATCTTGTCGAGTCCAACCCTAGGTCTTTAGGTCTTGTGGAGTTCATGCCTCAACAGGTCAGAGCTGTTTTGGTAGCACAAGGCAAACCCACACAATATCAGGCGATTGATTTTAATGTTATTGCCGATCAGTATATCTATGGTAGGGATGGTAACATTCACCAATTCGCATTTGTGCACAAATTTAAGTTCATAATGCAAATGCACCGATTAAGGTGTGAAAAAAGTTTGCATCAGATACAATTTGGGATGAAATCGGGGTGCACTGTTAAATTTAATAAAACTTAGTTAAATAAATTTAGATTTATTCCTTCATTCAAAACATTCTTCAGCACACTCTCTCAATCTCTAATCTCGTCGAGTCTCTAGGCCAAGTCCAAGCACATCCCTAATACATACACATAAAATTTATAGTACAAGAATTTGGCTGGATCTGGGGTAACATAGCAGCACTTGTATCACTGTCAACTCATCTCACAACTCATGGAGTACATGCAACTAGTAAGTAAGGAGTAAGGAGTACTTAGTCCTAAAAAGTAAGGAGTCTTACTTTCGGTCACTTTTATATTAATTTGAATAAATTAATAATAAATTACTTACAGCACATTCACACCTATTAGCACATTTGCTGAATCACAATCAGAGTGAAATTACTCTCAAGTACCAAAAACATGGAGCAGGGGGCTAAATAAATGATTAGATAATTATATAGGTATGATTTTGCATATAGCATCAAGCATTTATTTTCGTTCTGTGGCCCAAATATCCATAAAACATGGAATTTCTGCAGTTTACACAGTACTTTGGCTCAGTTTGCACCTCACATATCATAGCTACAGTTGAAAGCTGAACACACTCCATAAAGCATACCATTTTTTGTTCACTTTCTTGTAGTAAGACCACCCTAAACATCACCTGCCTAAACAAACCGCACAGAAAACGGACCAGGTTTCCATCCCACAGCATGAGATGCTGCATAAGTGAAAGCCTGTTTTGAGTCAAGGCCCAGAACTAGCTAATATATGGATAAAATAGCCAGATAGCTGTTGGTGTTGTCTTACCCGGAAGAGCTTGTGTAGTCGGAGAGTGGCGCAGCAGAACACGAACCTGATCATCAGCAGCCTCAAAAACTCATCACCATAGAACTGCAAAAAAGCCTGATCTGGTATGAAAACACAATAATAGACATTCATTCATGCCCTCAGTCTTGAATGTATCAACTTGCTTAAAGAACTTGTTCCAGTTTATTTTCCATTTTATTGCATAAAATACATAATAATGCAACAAGAAAATAACAAAGCTGGTCTGTGGTTACCAATAGCTCGAGAGCTGGTGAGCATCTGGCCAATATCATGAGAAACTTTGTGCAAAAACTCCTGGGCCTTTTCCCATAAACCCTGGCGCATACTGGTCAGCCCACAGATAGACAGAAAGCCCATTAGGGGATTGTAGAGAAAAAGAGTGAAGAGACTCCCACGCTGGGACTGGTCTAAAATGCAGACGACATTATTAGAAGAATAAGTATTATTTAATTATGTATAAATCAAAATACCAAGATGATAATGAAGATTAACCACTCGGCCTTAAAATAACAGTCAGGTGAAAAATCTAATTTACACAAGTTAACGTGCTCCAAATGACATCAATCAGCTGAGATGCGTTTCATGTTTGAGGTTTCCTTCATTAGTTAGATCATGTAAATAACAAGTACTTGAATTTCTTAAAACCATGGCAACCAACATCCTTTAGCTGTGGAATCTCTTTATAAAAATAGCAAGGAGAATCAGTTTTTACAATTTTAAGTTCAGAGTGGAATTAAAGTGCCTTGGTTGCTTCTATAACTAATGCCATCCTTACCCAGTTCACGGACATTTGGTGGACGGAGTCTTCTACGAAGAGTTGCAGCTGTGTAATACTCTTTCTAGTTTTTAATAATGGATTTAATTATGCTCAATGGGATATTTAAAGTTTGTGATATATTTTTAGAATCAAACCCTGATTGATATTTTTCCTGAATGCTGACCCATGCCTTCCAGGAACACACACAGGTACTTATATAGAGACAACTAGTTACACCAGAATATAATTTAGGGGTTTCAGAGCAAAGAAGCTAAATACTTTTAAAATACATTGTACTTTAATTAATAAAATTGAGTATGGACTAAATAATGAATGAAATAAATGAAAAGAAAAAATCTTGATTTCTCTCACTTTAATATTATATGAGCTATTTAGTGTTAGTGTAGTTTCATGACTTACAGTATAATCCAATTAAATCCATTTCAGTTGAGCTCATAACCCCTGCACTCTATACCACCCACATCACTTCTACTATTCATACTTGGGAGGCAGCATCGAGGAGGGCCAGAGATACCAAACTGCACCAAGGACTCCAGTTGTCCAAGATGACTGCCCCCCAAAATTACAGTATTCAGCTACACACTGAAGATTTGCTCATTTTCACAGATTAAACATTGTCTAATCATTCCTTATGTTTGTCTGGACAAATAATATGACAGAATATCACTATAAAAATTATCATCCGTATAATTATATATAATATCAATATCCAAAAATAATTGTATTGCACCAGTGCATGAGCAGAAATTTTTAAATGTTGTGCTTATTTGCACAACACATATGTGCAAATCATCTTTCACGCTAAACCTATAATCTGATGTGCTCTGCATTGTGTATATGTATAAATACATATAGTATTTGAAATTATGTTCATTCATTCTGTGTATTCAATTTACTGTACTTTGGCTACCATAATGCAAAAAGTTCTAAAAAGCACATTGATCTATTTATTACAATAAGTCACACCGTGTAATAAAGAACATCAGCAATTCTGAGAGACTACTGAAAAACAACTGGCACCAAACATCAGCAATTCTGTGAGACTACTGCAGAAACATCTGGCACCAAACATCAAACATCATGATTGATTATTTATACGTGGGGTAAAAGGTAAATTAGATTTTTCACTCAATCTTTCATTTAAGCAGTTCTTAATGTCTATTTCCAATCATTTGGAAGTCATCTGAATAATCCTATTACTTGTTTAACATTTCATGCATACTTACTATCAAAAAAGAAAACAACATATATAGCACTAATGAGACACATGATAAAAATAAATAACAATAATTAAAAAAAAACAACAAAAATGAACAGAACCTTGCATGCTCTTTGGATACACGGTAGGGGAAAGTAGGCACACCAAAGGCTGGCCAAACAGATTACAAAAATTCTACAGAGAGACAAAAAAAAATTACATATTAGTACCGGTTTAATAATATGAATGAATGAAGAAATATTTAACAGTCGAATAACCCTTCATATTTAAAACAGCTTTATGATGTTTTCGAATGAACACACAGAGGTGCTCTTCTGCAGCTGACTGTATCTTTCAAAACCATCAATGAAAGATGGAGGCAATTCTTTCTCTATTTTCAAGCTTTTCATTTTATTGTTACATCATTTCTAAAAATTATATTTTATTTTATTTTTTTATTTTAAAATGGTTTAGAGATGAAACTGTAGGTCACCAGTTTAAATAAACGAACTAGATATGGTTGTCTTTGTGTGTGAATTAATGAATTAAATTTACCTTGTAGGCCGTGCTGTTGGATGAGTCCACAATAATAAACAAGGGCTTCCTGGTAAAGGGGTATAGGTCTCCAGGGTGAAGGCTAGTGGTTGTACATATAAACACACACAGCATTATTATTACTGCACGAAAAAATGTTAAAAAGGCACAGTTTCCAAGATAAAAGATAAAGCAAAAAATCTGAAAGCTTCATGTTTTGTATACAGTGAGTAGGTGGGATTGTATACCAGTGCATCTCTTTCTGGGCCTGGTTTCTCTTCTGCACCGTCTCACCATTTACTACGTCACGATTAGTGTTGGTTAAAACTCCTCCAAAGTCATAGGGTCCTTAGATCACAAAGAATAAGGAATTAATAAAACACTTATAAATAAAGCACTAATAAACTACAAAACCTTTCTTCCTGTGGCGTAAGAGATCTTAATTTCAGAGCAGCATTTTGGGACATGGATCTTTTTGGGTCACAAAAGAGGATGGGTCTCTGAGGGGTTTAAGACTCTGACCTAATTATGTTATAGAACAGCCTAGTAAGAAGAGTGAATAGTACTTCATAATAACATTGTGTACTTAATGCTAGCAAGAGAACATTATTGATCATAAGCTGAATGAGTGAGTGAGGGACGGTGTGTATGTTGATTTTGTGTGGCTGGCTGGCTGCAATGAGAAGCTTGATGATACTTAATGCATTATCCTTCTCTGAGCTGTCACTGTAGCTGGGTTACAGAGAAACATTACCCCACATGCTTTGTGTCTTGCCATTTAAATTCTGAAATTATCTCACAAACAAAAATTTAAATGAAGGGCTCTTCAGTGCGAACAACGAACGAATAATTGGAAAACAGTGGAAAAACATACCTTCATATTCCACACGTCCAGTGGGAAAGACCCCGGTAGCTGACAGATATACCAGGAGAACACTACTGGCAGGTAGTTCCTGTTAAATAAACCAAAAATGTTCAAATCAGGGAATTTTACAAAACATTTTACAATCACAGCAAGTTTAGGCTTCCGAGATACTTTCACACGTTAGTGTCAAAACGTCTCCTTATTGGGGCCTGAAGAAGAAAAAACAAGTCATGGGGAAGGTTGAGGAAGGTTACCATAACATACAATTGAGTTGTACATTGAGTAGAGTTGATTCTTGTCCAAGAATCGCATGTAATTGCCACCCTGCTTGCAGATGCATGTTCTGAAAGTTAAATAGCAGTGCATGACATTTTCATGATATTCATGGTAGGAATCTTCAGGAAATATCAGTTATTGTTCACTAATGTAAAAATGCATTTACAACAACAAGCAGGATTAGTAATGTAATAGATGAATGAACATATGAATGAATTTTGATGAAACAGATTATTGCTGTATGTGATTTCTGAGCTGATATTTTTCAACCTAAATGCATTTAAAGATGGTGAATTTCTAGGAACGTGTGGCATGACACCATTCTCTCGCTCGACCATGGATTTCCATGATTTTCAGCATGACTAACCAAAACTATTGCCTGTAAATCAAAGTTAGGTCTTTAACAAATACACTTGTCTTTTGTCTGTGACCGATGACTTTAATGACGTGGTTTTTTGTTCAGAAGAAAATAAGACACACTTCTACTCGATGGATTTAGTCAATTTTAAGCTCTGTTCAATGGTGGTTGAACTAAAGAATCACTTTGTGATCATTTCTAATATTCCATAAATAAAACTGCTGAAAACATCCATAAAAACAGCCATGCAATGTTTTCCAGCAAGTGCGTGAAGACATAACGAATGAGTGCATGCGCTTTTTTTCACGTACCTATATACAGTATAGCATTGGCCATAGCTAACTCTGAACTACCTGGTATTTGAAAAAAATCCCAAATTCTCCCATATATCTGCTCTGAGCTTTACGGTGGAGGATCAATTTTTCCGTCCATATTTTCTCTGTTTTGGCAGCACAAGGGGATCTACACAATGTTAAGCAGGTGGTTTTAATCCGGTATATGCTTTACGCTGTTACATATGTTGTAGTATATTCTGATGATCTGCCAAATTTCATTCCTGGGTGCCTTTATTGATAGTTTCTGGCTTTTTCTTTTTCCTTACTGACATATATGAAGAATGCCACGGGACAGTGGTAGCTCAGTGGTTAAGACATTAGCCTAGTGAGCGGAAGGTTGTGAGTTCAAATCCCAGCACTGCCAAGCTATCGCTGATGCTAGCTAACCCTCAACTGCTCAGTTGTATAAATGAGATATATGTAAGTCGCTCTGGATAAGGGTGTCTGCCAAATGACATAAATGTAAATGTAAAATGTCACTGAAATACTTTCTGAAGGGTTGTAACTCATCTGAATTCAACAGTATGAGTATAAGCAGCTTAGTGTAAATAGTGTTTGAATCCACAGGATTAGATACAGAAATAAATTGGCCATTATAATCTATATCATTATAATGATATAGAGCCTCACACGTTTTACATATTTATATTAAATAAATCATCGCATCACAATATCATGATAGTAGATTTCTTTAGATTTTTACAGAGAAGAAGGAGAAGCCAGATATGCATAGAAGGAAATGCTAGCAAGCTGACCAATTGCAGGTATTATGGTCATGTAGTTACATTTTCAGAAAGGTGCACATCAGGCTATGACATAGGGTACGTGGCTACTACGGGGTAGATTCAACGCAGAAGTTTAGTGGCCTTTATAATGACACTAAATATTATGTGTCTGAGCAATGCAGTTCTCATTCTCGTGTGGAGAGATGTAATGTTTGTACTGTGGATGTGATCCTTTTCAAAACTGATAGGAAAAAAAAAGGGAGTTTTTTGAAAATCCGGATGCATGTAGACAAGATCACAGACCAAGCCAAAAGCTACACATGGAATCAGTATCCTCAGATAAAGGAAAAAGCTGTTATGATGGCAGATGTGGTGAGGGGCTCCACACTGCAGTAACTCCTCCTATATGGTGTACATGGTATGGCAATAACGCATATATTGTTGCAGCTCTACACATATGTGCGAACAGGGTCATGACAAAATATGAGCAGAGAAAGCTCTCTATGGCCCTGAATAGATGATGACAAACCACAAAGAAAGGAAACCCACACAATGGATGAAGTGAGAGACTTTCCAAAAGCACTGTCAGAGAAGAGACAGTATTGTGTGCAAATATGTGACTTAGACTGATCTTCCAGGAGAGGTGCTATGATCCAACATAAGAGAGTTAGTAACGCACTATGAGTAATGAGGAGATAAATTGCTGGCTCTGTTCAGGCAAACAACCTAGCTAACTTCTGACGGGATTTTTTCCAACCAGCAGAAACATCCTTCAGCAATATTTTTATAATAATAATATATTTATCATACATTACCTTCCCTTTTTCACATTCCTGAACATAGTTGCGAGGTGAGGGAATTCAGCGAACTAACTGCTTTCACAATGCTCCTGGATTCTAATGGTTCCATGATTCTAACCAATTGTGCCTAAAAGAAAAACCTTCCAGCAAGTCTGGGCTTCACATGGGTTACCTAAGGACATTCAAAGCCTTGTCCCAAAGTAAGTAAGTAAATAATTAAACCTATATATACACACACACACACACACATCATCCACTTTATTAGGAACACCTGCACATTCATGCAGTTATCTAATCAGCCAATCATGCGGCAGCAGCACAATGCATAAAATCATGCAGATATAGATCAGAAACTTAAGTTAATGTTCACATTAAACATCAGAATGAAGAAAAATTGCGATCTCTAGGACTGTAACTGTGGCATGGTTGTTAGTGCCAAATGTGCTGTGAGTATTTCAGAAACTTGCTTTTCACAAACAGTGTCTAAAGTTTACACAAAATGGTGGAAAAAAAACAAAAAGACATCCTGTGAGCAGAGAGTCTGCAGGCTGAAACATCTTGATGAGAGAGATCAGAGGTGAAGGACCAGACTAGTTTGACAGGAAGTCTATAGTAATTCAAATAGGCACTCTTTACAACTGTGGTGGGCAGAAAAGCATCTCAAAATGCATAACACATCAAGCCTTGACGTGGATGGACTACAACAGCAGAAGACCACATCAGGTTCCACTCCTGTCAGCCAAGAACAAGAGTCTGATGCGATCATGGACACAGGCTCACTGAAAAGTCTAACATATAATGCTCCATAAATTTGGAGTGGTGAACCCCTCCCTATCCTTACTGCTTAATGCCCCATCATGTTACTTACCTGCTGTCAATTAACCTAATTAACTGTGAGATGTTGCGAGACTGTTCCAGTCTTTTGTTGCCCCTTTCCCAACTTTTTTGAAATGTGTTGCATCAAATTCAAAAAGATCATATATTTTTAATAAAAGAATAAAATTTCTCAGTTTCAACATTTGATATGTTGTCCTTGTTCTATTTTCAATAAAATATAGGTTTACCTGATTTGCAAACTAATCACACTCTTTTACATTTAAAACATCCCAAATATTTGGAAATGGAGCTGTATTTTAAGTTAAATCTGTAACACAACAAAATGTGCAAAACTGTATTTAGATTAAATAAGTTTGATTGGGTAATTTATGTGAGCAGCAACTACACAAACAGGCTGTAAGACAGAACCAATTTAGGTGAGTAGGAAATGTGCGCTAACCTTGAAGGAGGCCGAAAGGAAGGTGTAAAGTTGGCTGAAGGTGGGTTTGTACAGAAGGTATTTGTGAGGGTTCTCCCGCTTGGCTGGCTTTTCACTGGGCTCCTGGAAATAAAGAGAGATGAAAGCCTAAGAGAGTGAGAGAGACTGAAAGTGATGAAAGGGAGAGGAAAAAGAGACGAAAAAGTACACTCAACGGTGAGAGAGATGGGTAGAGTGCAAGAGTCTTCTCTTACAAGTGTCCCTGGTTTGGTGGTTTGGGTGGCAAGATTCACTGGTTCTCTCTCAAGGGCCTGGAGCATGCGAAACATGTCGATGGTCAACTCGCTGAACTTCACCTGAGCAAAGAGATTTTTTACATCATATTGCTTGTGTTTTAAAGCGGGTGAATATGAGATGTCGGAACTTCTCTCTGGTATAAATATGCTGTTGCAAATTACTTGTGGAAGCCTGAATTACTCTCACTTCTGTAAGTGATACACATTCGAAGAAAATCCAAGGCTGCATAATGTGCACTATGTAGTAGTAATGAAGAAATATGTAAATACACGTCATAAAAAATAACATGATAAATCTCTAAAACTAAACTATTTTTTCATTATGAGCATAATACATATAATGATCACACAAAAATGCAATGTCAAAAAATATAATGTCACTGGTAACCACCTTAATTCCAGTGTTCCAGAGGACATGTTCTGTTTGAAGCTGGCCTGTTTTTTTTTTTTTTTGCAAGACTTCCAGTTAGCCATTTCCAGTTATTTCAGTTGATTAGTTTATTCACAACAACATTTATCAACACTGCCACTTAACATCTCATAGTTAATGTTAATAATTATGGATTCATAGGAAAACTGGTATTGCTTGTGCAGTTAAGGGTTGCCTGAATAATTGACAGAAAAAAAAATGCTTTCTAAAAGCAGCTGTGTTTTTACCATAAACTGCACAATCGAGCTGAATGTGGATGTAAGACGCCATAGAATTTCCTTCTATGCACTAAAAGCCCTTCAGTTTTTGGTTTGTAAGCGTTGAATCTAAACAAAACAGACGTTTGCTCTTTTTGATTGGACAGAAGGCCTACAGGGTAGTACTGTATCAAGAGAAGTGTTTGGGCTCCGATACTCCAGTGAAAACAATGAGAAAGCATCATCTCAGGAAAATATCAGAACATAAATGCAAGTTAGTGCAGTGTCCCTAAACAGCAACTGTTGCAGATTTATTTATTTCATAAATTGTTCTCTGATATAACCGTGAGTCTGGCTTGCTAGCAAGCTAACATTAGGTATGTCTATTCATAACAGTAGCCTGTAGTCAAATAGTTCATAGTTCAGAATTAGCAGCTAACAAATGGCAAAAAAAATCTTATACTTGAAAAAAGTAAAGGTTTTCCATTTATTCATCTACTTCTGTTAAAGTCCAAAAATGTTTGGAAATGTCCTTAGGTAGTATAAAATATAAAAATAAAAATAGCAAAATAAGGTGGATTTCACATTTTACTAGGTGCACATATAATCACTATAGGAACAACTGCAGCTGCTTCAGAGCGTTACATCGCCTAGGACCATTATTTGAACACACTTCCACAACAGAAAAATCACTGTTCCTAATTTCACTGCACAACGAAGTTTTTGCTTCTTGAACATGGTTAGGTGTTTGTTATAGATTTTGGGTGCTGATCACGAATATCACATCAAAATTTACCCATCAAGTACCGTTTCTTAGAAATCTTCAGTTTTGTCATGATTTTTTCTTATTTGTATCCAAACATTTTCGCTCCTGTAAGTGACTTATCAACAGCGGTTTGTGCAGCCTGGGCATGTCTAGGCATGGAATCAGGCCAGGTTGGAAGCTGTTCTGTGGAAGTTGACATCCTGGGCATGTCTGGGCAGGTCTGGGCAGGTCTGAATGAGCCTGATGATATTTCAGCATGCTATAAACGTGGCTTGCATACACCGATCCTGCTCATTTGGTTAATATAGATAGTCAGTGTGTATGTATAGCATCAGTATAGTAAAGTAGAGTATCTGTAGCAATATAACAGTAAGTAATCTTGATGCTATAGACGCTTTGGTGTTGGGCGACATGTCTCGTCAATGTCGTAACAGCCGCGATACATTCTGCTATATCTGTGTTGAATATACACTTGTTCCTCAGAGACGTTGGATGACTGCTCTTGAGAAGAACGCTTATCATCTGTATTTCGGCTGAAAATTGGTGATCAAGACAAGCAATGGGCGCCTCACATTTGCTGAGCAACATGTGCTGTCAGTCTGAGAGCCTGGCTCAGAGGCACTCGAAAGACGATGCCGTTTGATGTTCCGATGATATGGCGAAAACAGAAAGACCACGTAACGGACTGTTGCATCTGTTTGACTGATGTGTCTGGTTTCTCTCCCAAAAACAAGAAGTCATTTGAATATGCAAATCTGTCTTCAGCAATGAGACCCGTGCCACATGATGACAGTCTTCCAATTCCGAAACCACCAGAGGATTGGACCGTAGACGAACCAGAAGAAACTGCAATGCAGGGTACCGACAGTGACACTGACCCGGATTTTGAACCGTGCTCATCAGGCAATCCACATCTGAGAACACAGTCCGAATTGAACGATTTGGTCAGAGATTTGGGTCTGGCAAAAGCAAAAGCTGAGCTGCTGGGTTCGAGACTGGGTGTTTGCTGTCACCAGGTATGAAATTTTCTGTTTCGAGGCTGACATCATGATTTAATCAAATTTTTTGAACAAGTTGACAGTCTCCGTTTCTGTTGTGACATTGAAGGATTGTTCTCGGCCTTGGGTTGTGACCACAACCCGGAAGAGTGACGTCTCTTCATTGATTCATCAATGGTAAGCCTGAATGCTGTTCTGCTACACAATGGCAATGTTGATCCTTTAGTATCTGTTGGCTATGCAGCACACATGAAAGAAACATATGACAATATGGTACTGTTGCTGAAGCACGTCCAGTATACCAGGTAAAACTGGAATATCTGTGGAGATCTTAAAGTCGTTGCGCTGTTACTAGGACTGCAGCTTGGCTATACAAAGCACTGTTGTTTCATCTGTGAATGGGACAGCCGTGCCAAAGAGTCGCACTATTGTTGACAGAACTTGCCAATCCGTAAAAAGTTAGTTCCAGGACAAACAAATGTGGCACATGAATCGCTTGTCGACCTGGCAAAGATATTTGACAGACGTTGTTGACAATTTTCTGGGCAGTTACAGAGCTCCAAACTACATTCAGCTGGTAGACAAACTTCTCAAAGCATACAAAACAATGAAGTGCAACATGTCACTCAAGATTAATTTCCTCCACTCACACTTGGACTTCTTCAACGCAAATCTCGGTGCTGTCAGTGACGAACACGGTGAAAGGTTTCACTAGGACATTGCTACGATGGAGAAATAATACCAGGGCAATTGGAATCTGTCAATGCTTGCTGAGTACTGTTGGACACTACAACATGATGCACCAGACATTGAAAACAAAAGAAAATCAGGAGCAAAACACTTTTAATTCTGTTGATTTTTATAGCTTATGCGAAACATAAACATATGGCACGGTGGTGTGGTGGTTAGAATGGTCGCCTTACAGCAAGAAGGTCCTGGGTTCGATCCCCGGGTCACCCAGGGTGCCTTTCTGTGTGGAGTTTGCATGTTCTCCTCGTGAATGTGTGGGTTTCCTCCGGGTGTTCCGGTTTCCTCCCACAGTCCAAAGGCATACAGATTAGGTCAACTGGCTACTCTAAATTGCCCATAGGTGTGAACGCAAGTGTGTGTGGCTGTTTGTCTGTATTGGACTGTGTTGGAGTGGTGACCTGCCCAGGGTGTACCCCGCCTCTCGCCCGAAGTCTGCTGGGATTGGCTCCAACTTCCCCCGCGACCCAGACGGATAAAGCGGTATAGATAATGGATGGATGGATGGAAACATAAACGTGACTAAATACGCTATTGTCAGTAAACACCTAAATGTCTTTTTCTCAGAGTTCCTTCGTGACGCAGTAAAACCAAAACTATATTTGTGCATACCCAGTAGGTACCGGTCACAATCAGCAAAAGCCTTTCAGGAAGCAAGACTTGTTGAGCAGTGTTTTCAATAAACAATTATATTTCAAATAACCATTGTGTCTACACGACATGGCCAAAAGTATGTAGACACCAATCACAACTTATATTTCCCATTACAAAACCATGGGCATTCAAATAAATCACTCTTTTTTACTGTTATAATAACCTTCACTTTTCTGGGAAGGCTTTAAAGTAGATTTGAGATAATTTAGCCAGATGAGCATTCATTAGGTGGGCACTGATGTCAAACGCCAAGACCTGGCGCTTACTCGGGGTTTCATTTCATCCCACAGGGGTTAAAGTGGGGTTGAGGTCAGGGCTCAAGGCATTCAGTTCTTCCACATCAGCCTTGGGAAACCATGTCTTTATGAAATGTCATGAGTATGAGCAAAGGTTTGGGCCCATTTGTTTCAGTGAAGGGAAATCCCAAGGCTACTGACAGAAAGACTTTCTAGACAAACACAAAATGTAAGAGGTTTCAGTCCCTGTGGCGTACCTGATTGTTGCAATTGCCGACAATGAGGGCATCGGCCAATGTCAGCTGACCAACCACCATGCCTGGCTCGAGCTGGGGCACACCTCCTTCCTGCATTCGATTGGATTTGACCACCACTGCATTGTCATCATTCAGGATCATAACTGGATCTGCCTAAAGAACCATAAAACAAACAAAATAAAC
>JAQQZR010000017.1:9220931-9233795 GCA_030068235.1 Notoglanidium macrostoma
ACATAATTCAGTATATGTGTTGCTTCATAGTTTGAGGTATTCAGTATTGTTTTACAATGTAGAAAAAAAAAAAGAAAAACCTATGAAAGAGAAGGTGTTTCCAAACTTTTGACTGGTAGTGTATATTACTACACATACATAAATACACACAGTCAGTTTGCTTGGTAATCTGTTTGAAGCAGGAAAAATGGGCAAACATAAGGACCTGCGCGACTTCGCCAAGAGACAAATTGTGATGGCTAGATGAGAGCATGCAAAGTATCTCCAAAATGACAGGTTTTGTGGGATGTTTCCATTACACAGTACCTACCAAAACTGATACCACAGCACACTTTCAGAGGTCTGAGCTGATGGTCTTAATGTTTTGGCTGAGCAGTGCATGTACCCAGTATGACCAAAACTATATGGACACCTGTCCCTCACATCCATAACGTCCTCTGCATAAAGTTTGATCCATAAAGGCATAGTTTCAGAGATTAAAGTGGAAGAACTTGAGTGGCTTTCACAAAGCCCTGACCTCAACCCAACTGAAAACCTTTGGGATAAACTGGACAGCCAACAGCATCCCCACAGCCACATTACAAAATCTAGTGGAAAGCCTGCTCAGAAGAGTGGACGTTACTATTACAGCAAAGGGGGACTAATTCTGCAATGGGATGTTCAACAAGCAGAGACTTCTCGGGCATCCACATACATGTATTGTTTATATTTATGTGCAAAGTAAAAAAAAAAAAAAAAAAAAAAATTTAAGATATCATCTCAACATTTAACCATTAAGAGTTGATGACGTCACTGAATCACTTCGGTGGGCTGTCTGCAACAAAAACACACACTTAGCAAACTCTCTAATAGACGCGCTGACCGAATCTCCTGTCTATTTTGCTTTCAAATAAAGATAAAAGCCATGCTGTTTAACGTAACGTTACCTTTGGCATCATTTCAATGCATAGTCGTGCGTAATGCATAAATACCCCCTAGCAGCACAATGGTTTATATACAGTTATCCTGCACTATTACTCCAGTGCAGTTACCTCAATACGCTTCATTAACAGGTTAAATTTTATTCAAAGCGTTCTGGTATCGATAATAGGACAGAAACAGGAAACACGCAGAACAACCGCATACGACAGCACTAAAGAAAATAGTATGCTTCCACACGAAACCGCTTCATAAGACAGAATGCAACTCCAGGTCACTGCATAACTACCGTACTAAACAACACGTCGGTACAGAACGCTACTATTCATAATCGACTCCACGTCATATACGTTATAAACAGCGTCACACTGAATGCTTTGTTTACGTGGCGTAGTATGTTTACTATATTTATTACAATAGTATACTGTATTTCTCAAACACAACGGTCGCATGCAGGAACAGCAAGCTAAACATTAAAAGTTAAACTCATAATGATTAAGCAACCGTGTTGTATTGCTCAGAGCTGGTAGCATTTTATTCAGTATACTAAGGATAGCTATTATACTAGGTACAAACCAACACCAATATATGCCTGTCAAACACATTAGCTATTCATAAAATGCACTTACCTCTATGCCTTTTCTACTAGCCTGCAACGAGGTCACAGAGCGACAATGCCCCTGAGGCTCTGGATCTGTCAAAGAGGGAAAATGTAAGTTTATTCGAAGAAATGTGTGAATTAACAAGGGATCTATGGGGAGTTAGTATGGTTTAAAGCTCCATATAGGATCTTCCCCGGTCACTGCTATTAACGCTTCGTCTCCGGGTTGTGCCATATTAGTTCGCTCGTTATAATCATAATTTATTATAAAAAAAATTATAATAAACCCTGTTTGTTCAGGTTTAATAAAGAAAGAAAAAAGAACCCTAATGGTCAACTATGGTAACTCCTTAAAATGCTTGGACAATTTAACGCAGTGCTGCACAGGTAGCGCAGGAATAATTTGCACAACTATACAATAATGCAAGAGGGGAAAATAATAGAAATAATAAGTTTTAGGATGACCGCAAACACAAAATCCCGTGTAATAAAGCATGGAGAGAGATAACCGTTAACGTTACATCACCTGTGTATTGTATCTTCTTCTTGAACCCTCAAGGGGGGGAATAAAAAACGTTTTTCTTCGTTGATGCAATTGTGTAAAATCTCAGAAATACCACTGCACACTCGTTCCGTCAGCGTCATTCAACAGCCACTTCATTTAATGTTTCACTCAAACACAAAATTAGGGGTTTTAATCCGTCGGTGCATTTGTGACTACCGCTCTGTCAGTGACTTCAGTCGTTTATGTACCATTTCCATTGAAAAACACCGCTCACACTAACATGCTGCTCAGTCAACCTCGATGACGTCGAATACAGCCAAGAATTTAATTGGCTTTCAATGTTGCCAACCAAACGACACCGTTAAGGGGGCGGGGCAAATATTTATTTGCTTAGACGCATTCTCACGTTAATGTACGCCACCTTATGACCACGTTTTATGACAGACACGCAATATGACACGTCCAAGTCCTAGTAAGAAAACAATGCCACACAAAACACACACTAACAAAATATTTAAATGAATAATAAAGGGGTTTATTATTATTTTTTTTTTTCAATATTTAATTGGTATGTGGGTCACCATTTCTACAATAATAAAATACAACAAATCTGGAAAAAAAAAAAGATGAAATTATCAATACAATTTTTAAATGTACAAAATAATCACAGCCTCCTCTGTCTCATCACCTGGTCCAACGTTACCCCCATTTTGCGATTTCATTTTGCGATTTTCACACTTCAGTCTTCAGGGCCAGATTAAAGCCTTCGGAGTGCACCAATTTTCAAAGGCCTACACTATTAATCTGACCACGCTCTGTACATTTTTAGGAGTTGTTGTACCACGTACTATTAAATCCATGTATGATTGAATAACAAAAAACAGCACCAAGTGGAGCACTGCTTATTTTCCACCAAATGTCTACATGACAAACTTGCACTTCTTCATGGAAATAGCAACATTCTTAGGGTACCTCATAATCTAATCTCAGGGGAAGGGTTGGTGAGAGTGGATGCATATTCTTAATTAAAAAAAAATTCTGATTTAAAAAAAAAAAAAAAAAAAAAAAAAATAAATAAAAAAAAAAAAAAAAAAAAAAAAAAAGAAGGAGGTTGACCAAAATGAGAAAGAGGGGAGGGAAGGTGGACACAGTGGGCATTGAAGATCTTGCCCTCAGAGGAAGTAGGGCGTTGTGGTTCTGGGTGGAATGACTCGCTCTGCATCAGGCACAGCACGGAACAGTTTGGGCTCCCGCGTATTCACATCCTTGAATACCATAATTGAGGCAATGTTGCCACAGCGGTAGCAGTAGTTGGGGGCTGACCACACAGTCACAAGCTTCTCATCGAACATAAACTTGTAGCCCTCATGAACCAGCTGATGTGCTCGGCAAATCAGCTTCAGGTTGTTAATATGGACAAACTGCAAAAAAGGGAGAGAGAAAAACATGGATATTACACAAACACGTTTTTATCCTGCCTGTAGAGTGAATTCTAAATGATTTTGTTATCCATTCAAAATACACCACTTTGGTATGGCTTTTACTGAGACTGGTGTCATAGGCGTGTTCGCTGTCTAGCCCATGTCCAAATAATAATACACTGTCTACAACTGTATGAAATTTTGTCTGCCCAAACAGGAACTAGTTAATATAGTACAATAGGTGTGAAAATAATGATCTATAAACGCGGAGAAAATATTAAATAACAGATCTAAGCTTTTATTATTGAATGACATGTATCAATAAAGAAATGATTAAAAAAAAAAATAATTTCAGAAAACAAAAATGCACTTTCACCTTATAGCATACAATTGAATTGCTCCACACAGATCTAACCAGACTTTAAGTGGCACACAGACTAACTGATCACATGATTCTGTCAAGTTGCACAGATCAATAGTATATTGGTTCTGTAGAGTGTGATTTTGGAGAGAATATATAGGCAATATATAGGTATATTCTGGAGATAATATATAGTTACAGGTTTTTTGAGATTGGTTGACTCTCAGGTGATGCCATCTTTGGCTGGGAGCTATTAAAAGGAAAACTGGCAGTACTCTACAGGATGGAGGCATGGTACCCGCTCACTTACTTGCACTCATTTACATTTATGGAATTTGGCAGATGCCCCTACCCAAAGTGACTTAGAGAAGTGAAAGGACAATAATCTCATTTATATAGCTGAGCAGCTGAGGGTCAAGGGCCTCACTCAAGGACCCAGAAGTGGTGGCGTTTGACAGTACTGGGATTTGACTTCATGAATGATCAATAGTCCATCTGTGAGCTCATGTATGTAAAAAGAGCAGATAGTGCTGTACTTTAAGCATGTTGGGGCTGATTTATACTTCTGCAAGCACGTCTCTCCGAACACGTCAGGATGTACTGTGCACTAGGTGGCGTATTCATACTTACAAGTAATGTGAGCGGGAATGCACGTCACATGAACCACACACCAAAATGTACTGAATTAAAATGTTTTGCTCCAGGAATAAGAAGACAAGATAACAGAAGATAACAAGGACATAACTTTGTTTCGAAAAGTAACAGGGAAAAAGTTGCAAATATAAATTCTCAATTATAAACCAAGTGAATTCACGTTCACTGAAAGCACTTTTTTCTGTATTCAGTAGTATAAGCGACTATCATATCAAAGTGCTTCAATATAACTAGTGGTTAATTAAACAAGCCTGTCAGTCAGGGTTTAGTTTAGCTTTACTTTTACTTCTCATATTTTATTGACTTGCTGTGGTTCACATTGCCTACATAGTGTCTTTATTGGGAGTCTGTTAGAAGAAAGAAAAATTTAAACGTGTGATCGTGCAGGATTAAAGATGTCATAATGAACTGCAGCCATTACATAGCCTCGCACTTCATATTAACACTACAATAGCTGCATTTCTAGAGTTTTTTGTTTTATTTTATTTTTTTTTTTAACTCCAAGATGGTGACACGCTAGGTCGCACCGACCACTCTGGATCCAACAAAAAGCACACACACAAAAAAAAATTTTTATAAATAAAATAAAATAAATAAATAAATAAACTCCTACAGAGCCACACCCCACCCTCACCTCTGATTCTCAGGCCATGTTTCAGTCCTGTTGATATAAATTTTCATACCACTCTTAAAGAAAGGAAACTGTACGCTAAACAGGTCAGGGTTTGGCCAGAGGGAGGTACACTTATGCACCCCCAGGATTTACTTGAGTGTACAGACTGGTATATCTTCAAAAACGCAGTTAACAAAACTGCTTCATCAATTAAAGATAGTCAGTGTAATGGCCTTTTTCCACCGCATGGTACCGACTCAGCTCAACTCGACTCTTTTGGTATCAGGTACTTCGCTATTCACTGTAGCTGATCATCGAGGTCACATGAAACTGCCATGAAGTCATCTACAAAGCAACACCCATAGGAACATCATCATTATTATAAAAATGAATGAAAAAATGGAGCACAGAGGCTCACTGCATGGAGAGTTCAAAGCTCAAACACATGTGTGTGCGCATGTGTGCTTTAATTTAATAAAAACGGCACCTCGTGGGGAGAAATGGAGCACATCTTCTCAGAGTAGAACTCTCTATGCACTGAGCCACTCTGCTCCATTTCTCCCCAATGCGGGGTCATGTTTATGAAATTAAAACATGCACAATTTCCAGCCTACACCGTTTCATATGCGCACGCTCACAAAACGTGTGAGTAGTGAAAGCTTACATATAAATATACACACATGATCAGTGAGAAATAATAAATAAATAAAACACTATTTAAAAAACGGCTGGTTTGTTCTGGACCTTCGGTCTCGCAAAACAATTCCCTCTGACCAATCAGTAGGCTGCAGTGTTTTCAAGTCACCTTTTTGTATTACCTCAGCTTACTTAGTACCTCGATGGAGGGGACCCCAAAAACTAATTTTGCCTGACGGGAAAACCAAAAAAGGCGAGTAGAATCGAGTCGAGCTGGTACTATGCAATGAAAAAGGGCCTTAAGTGACAGTGACTTGCTACCTTAACAAGTGCATTGATGATATTACAGTTACAAAAAAATCACCCCCTCTTGTGGTCACCTGACCACAAGCCTTGTTTTACAGCGGAGGTCCACAAAATGCTGAAAAACCGGTATGCCATAGTTAGAGTAGGAAATAGGGCAGCGCTAGGGATGTTGAGGACCAAGTTGTCCCATGGCATGAGGGGAGTGAAGAACAATCATGCAAAGAATATTTGCAGCCACTTCAGCACCACCAAAGATGCACAGTGAATATGGCAAGGTATCCAGGACTACAAGATTCCACCACGTGTCACCGACGCCGACACTTAGCCCAGTTTGAAGGGCTAAACTGTAAGCCAATGAGGAAATCCACTCCTTCCTTGGACGACCAGGCACTCTGTTTGTCCTCAGCACATGAGGAAGATGCTCTCCAGAGTCAACCCTCATGAAACTACAAGACCGGATAACATGTCTATACAAATGCTCAGACTGTGCAGATCAAATGGCCGACATCCTGGTGAATATACGTACACGCACGCGCACACGCTCACAGAGTTGTGTTCAAAATAGCAGTCAGACATCGCTAACCTGATCAATCACTGCTTTTGGTAGGAATGATATTTCTACATGGTAAATAGTTTACGAGTAGGTGTAGTAGAGGAATAGAAAACCAACAGATCCAACAGTTATGACATGCATGCTGCTGATTCTGTGTAACTGAATCATTAATTGAAAGGGGCGTGTTCAAAATAATAGCAGTGTGAAGTTCAATTAGTGAGGTCGTTCAATCTGTGAAAAAACAATTACGGCCCTTATTTAAGGAAGGAAGGCGGCATGTGTTGGACATGGTGGTTATAGTGGTGGCAATTCTCTCTGAAATTCTAAGTAAAATGGGTTCTTCCAGACGTTGTTCAGAAGAGCAGCGTACTTTGATTAAAAAGTTGATTGGAGAGGGGTAAACATAAAGAAGTGCAGAAAATGATAGGCTGCTCAGCTAAAATGATTGCACATGCTTTAAAATGGCAACCAAAACCCGAAAGACGTGGAAGAAAACGAAAAACTACCATTTGAATGGATCGAAGAATAGCCAAAATAGCAAAGACTCGGCCAACGATCAGCTCCAGGAAGATCAAAGAAGGTCTGAAGTTACCTGTGAGTACTGTTACAAATAGAAGACGCCTATGTGAAGCCAAGCTATCGGCAGGAAGCCCCCGGCCTAAAGAGAAAATGCGCAACATTTTGTGGACTGATGAAAGCAAGATTGTTCTTTTTGGGTCTAATGGCCGTAGACAGTTTGCAGACAAGCCCCAAACACTGAATTCAAGCCACAGTGCACTGTGAATCCAGTGAAGCATGGTGGTACAAGCATCATATGATGGGGATGTTTCTCATACTATGGTGTCAGGCCTATTTATAGCATACCAGGGATCATGGATCAGTTTGAATACCTCGAAACACTTGAAGAGATCACGTTGCCTTATGCCGAAGAGGAAATGCCCTTGAAATGGGTGTTTCAACAAGATAACAATCCCAAACACACCAGTTAAAAAGCAACATCTTGGTTCCAGACAACAAGATTGACATTATGGAACGGCCAGCCCAATCCCCGGACCTTAATACAATAGAAAACTTGTGGGTGACATCAAAAATGCTGTTTCTGAGGCAAAACCAAGAAATGCAGAGGATCTCTGGAATGTAGTCCAATTATCTGGAATACAATCATCCATGGGCTGGAATACCTATTCACAGGTGCCGGACGCTGGCCGACTCCATGCAACACTGTTCTCAGAAACAGCGGTTATACAACTAAATATTAGTTCGGTGATTCAAAGGAAAGCAAAATCTTAAAACATTTTTCAGTTTATACAGTGAATATTTAATGTGAATGAACAGCCTAATAACCCTTTTCTTCACTTTCTGTAAAGGAATAACTCAAATTTTTCTTCATGTTTTGATTTGGAATAGAATGTTCCCAATGCTTTTGCATGTATGGAAATAAAAGCTATTATATTTTGAGCCGTATTCACTTTTTTAAACACTTTTTTTTATGATTTTTTTATATATAAATATATATTATATTATATATATATATATATATATATATACACACACACACACACACACACGCGCACATATACATAGTACATACATATGTATATGTATGATACTGTATATATAATATATAGTTCAACACCATAAGATCGGGCTTTTAGTACTGCTACTCAAAAACTGTTTAAAAACTCTTCTCATGTTTCGGAGCCTGTACCTCCGCGTATGATGTAGATAAAAACCCACTTTTTCTGGCGTGGTTTTCACCCACCTAATAAGACTCTTATTGCGCCCTCTACAGTTTAGTTTGCTCTCTGTTTTACCTTGTAGTTACATACATGTAGTTTTCTTTTAGACAGTTTTATTACTGTTTTTTTTTAATATTTATTATACATGTAATAATATACTTTACATTTACTGTCCATTACTCTACTTTTTAGTTTTTTAATTTTATTTAATTACACAATTTCTGTGATTAATCACAATTAATTACACTGAAAAATCAAACTGTAGCAGTGTTTAAAACTGCTGAAAAGAATCAGGGGACTGTCCCCAGTCAATGTGCCAAATATCAAAACTTTAAACCATACAGTTCTACAGGCTGCTATAGACACCCTTGGCAGAAGAAGAATAGAGCCACAAGCAACCATGAAGTGCCCTCACACCTATCGTATATACCAGAAAGTCACTCTGGCCATATGAATATTATAACCATCATAACCAATAACTATATCAAATCTGACATATATCCAGTCAACCATCTAGGAGCAATATAGCCAAGATGGGTGAAAAAGCCACTCTTTCTGTGCCATATGGTGGCGCAATAGCAGAAGGTCAGTCCGGGCATCATAACCAACAACTTGTGAAGTTTGAGCCGTATCAAGCAATGCATGGAGAGCATTACTGATTGGGTGGCAAGACATCATATCGTCATTTCAACACCTTGCAGGAAATCAAAATTCCCTTCATAATTTGAACTCAGCAACATTTTATAATAGTGGCCTTTGCACATCTGGTGCAGGTTCCCCTCCAGTAGATACTAGAGGCCCTGCACCCAGATGAGTGAAAAAGCCACTCTTTCTGTTACCAAATGGTGGCACTACGTCCAATTGTCACTCTGGGCATATGGATATGATCATAACCATCATGACCAATAACCTGTGAAGTTTGAGCTGTATCAAGCAATTCATGGAGAATTGATGACACATTTCTGTTTGTGTGGAAAGACATAAATACACCATTTCAGCATCTTGAAAAATGTCTTTGCAATTTAACATTGGTAACATCTTAATATCATGTATAATAAACCAGACATGCATCTGATGAACTGGCTAGAAGAAGTATGTTAAAATGTAACGCGTGTCAAAACGCAGAAAATGAAAAACTTTTTCATCTTGCAGACCTACATGCCTATCAAATTTGGTGCATGTACATGAAACTATATGCCGTGTACAAGACTCAATGTCAGCACAAGCTTTAGTGTGTGCTATAGTGTCACTGGGCTACACCAGATGCCAAGCCTCCATCCCTGAGTAACTGTCGCAGGCACTAATGTGTTCCTCAAGTTTCATGAGTTTATGCCTATGGGATCCACCTTCAAAATAGTAAAATACTGAAGAATAATACAAAATTCCTGAAGGAGGAAAAAGGGTCCTACGTACGTTCAGTGCTCATGCCATAACGAATATTAAAAAAAGGTAGAAACACAAGCAGCTTCACTGTTTGGCCCCAATAATAATAGTGAAAAATGAACAATTACGATAGATGCCTTGCACCTTTGGTGAATGGCCCCTAATAACAACAAACATAGCCACAAGCAGCAATGATCATGGTCCAAGTATATGGACACCTTGAGGACCCTCAAAGCTCATTGAAGAAATTACAAACTGAAGCATTCTTGACTGTAAGCCGCAGTGGCAAAAGCAGGTCCCAGCCTAAGACCTTTGAGAACTGAGATTCAAAGATTCACCTTTGCAAGATGCACCTTGGCAGAAGCAGGGTTCAAACCCTCATCCTTGGGAATAAGAGACAAACCACTACCCACAGAGATACTGAGCAACTCCGAGTTGTGTGCACGCAAGTACACAAAATGCTAAATTGTTTGAGCAAAGGATTTACTATACATTGAACGTAGGGCTGTGAAATATGACCAAAATCTCATATCCTGATATAGGAAATTCCGTACTGAGATAATAACACATCACGACGTCTGTAGATTCTTTTACATTTATGGCGTTTGGCAGACGCTCTTATCCAGAGAGACTTAGATAAGTGCTTTGTAGTCTCGATCAGTAAACACATTCTGATATTGGTTCACTAGAACCTGGACCAAGAATACCAGCATGCTAAAAACACCGTGTTAAACCATTAAAGATATTTTCCATCTTATAAAATGGTGCTACATGCATCTAATGTTTCATGTCCATTTGGAGCTAAAAAAGTCCCTCAAAACAGCTTTTTAGAAGTTTGATCAGCCTCAGTTCCTGCAGTGCAAACACACAAAAAGGGGTGCTTTCCAACAGTTCTAAGAACTATGGAAAAAGTTCCTCTGGTGCAAAAGTGCCCAATATGTACCTTGCTATTTCAGTCCTTGGCCCCTAATAATTGAGTGCAATTGGTGCCTTACAACGTTGGTGCTTAGCCCCTAGTTAGATGTTACAGAAAAATGTCTGCAGGTCAGTAAAGGTGCTAACATATTCCGATGTCTTTTATGGGGGGGGGGACAAACAAACAATGAAGGCTGTCGGAGATTACCTGAAAAAACAGAAACGTGACAGTTAAAGTCTCCAGAAGAAATATGGCAGGTTCTCCAAAATGCTTCAAAAGACTTTACTAGCCAATATTTTCAGAGAACTCTGAAATGCATGCATGAAATCTGGGTGAAAAATCTGCAGGTGAAATCAACCTTGCACCTGCTCTCGCACATCTTTATTATCAGTACTAATCATACATTCAGACCAAAAGTGGTGAGAGTTTCAAAATTCACTCGTGTTCCTCCGACAACAACACTGTCGAAATGGGTGGATGCTCGGTTGACCCGGACAAAATAAGCAGCTACGAGTTAGTTCAGAATGCTCGGTCTTGCAAAGTTTTATTTAAAGCAGCCACAAAATCAAAAAGATGCTTCAACCAGTACCTTTGTGCCGAATGACCACAAATTAACTTCATGAAATCTTTTAAATGTGAAGGTAAAACATTGATTTTGAATTTTTTTTTAAGAAATTGAGATTTCAACACGTAGTTTGTACGACATGTTTAATAGCCTTGATCCTTAATTAACATTAACGTTACTTTGTGACGCAGCGCATAAAGTGTCAGATCCAGCTGCCGTCAAGGGCGGTACCCGCTAGACTAGGCTGCGTCTTAGTACCCGTCCTGAACACCAGGGGGCATTCTGGTACTTCCCGGGTGTGTCTCTTCTTCAGAGGCATTAACCCGGAAGAGCCAGATAAATAGTCCAAACCTAGCGGGGAGCAATGGTAGGTCCATGATTCTTTTTTTTTTATGTATGCCCCAGTACGCAAACATCATAAATAATGAGGAAACCTGCCTCCGCTATGATTAATTTCTCCTCCAATTTAATTAGGACCGGTTTGAACAAAACCAATAGTTTACACAGTTTCTATAGAATGGAGCACTTCTGATTTCCAACTGGAACCGTGTCATCACTCATTAATCTAAAGTCCAGACTTCAACTCCACCAGTCAAGACGCTCCACCAACATTCATGCTGCAGCTTGCTGCCAAGAGACACTGGTTCACATAGAAAATGAATGAATGACTTCACGTTGTTTCGACGCTCTCGCCAGTTTTGGTCTGAATGTACTATTACCATAATACTCTCCATGCTCGGAGCTGCTGTGCTCCGTTCCTCCGCTCTGCACGTAAGTGGTGAAAACACACATGCGCACACTAGCCAATCCAGCTTGAATTACCATTACAGGACTATCAGGGCGACTCAGCAGCTTAAGATCTGATCATATCATAGAAAGCAATTTGTTTCCTGACTCAATCATCTTGTTAAAATTTGTGTACATTTGACAAACGCTTTGTAGAACAAAAACACAAAGTTAGCGGTACGGCAATACTGGACAAAAAACCTTTTAAGAATTGCTCGACACCACCTTCAGGAGTTCAGGAGGTCCAAATTAAGACTGTACAACGAGTGTTTTTTTGGTGTCATCTGTGAGTGAATTCACTGAATGCGTCTGTAGATGTGTTTAAAAAAAAAAAAAGGCCCATTAGAGGGAAGAAAGACCAAAGGTTTTTATAAGTCCGAATCAAGCGGAACAATTGTGCAGACAGAAAAAAAAAATAAAACACCTAGGTCTGTAACGAAGTGAATATTAGTACCTCGTTGGTGACTTTGGCGCCAAAGAGCCAGCCAGCTCCCCTAGGACTGATAGCCCAAGTGTCAACGTCCTCTGGATCAGACCAGACAAGGTCACAAAATGCCCCCTTGTGGGGGATTTCCTGGTTCCGCTCAATGGTGCGAATCTGGTCCAGAGTCTTGATGTCAGGTGAAAGGCCACCATGCACACAAAGGATCTGCTCATCTATCAACTGTGAATTAAGCGAAGCACACAATCATCAATACAATACAGTGATAAATTATACAGTGAACTGGGGAACTATATGTATAGCCTGTACTGTTTCAGTTCATATAGGAATGATGGCCACATTAAGTTAAATTTAGAAACCCATCTTCTCACACACGACTCTCACACACACGACTCTCTCACACACGACTCTCACACACACGACTCTCACACACACGACTCTCACACACACGACTCTCACACACCA
>JAQQZR010000017.1:9238547-9256092 GCA_030068235.1 Notoglanidium macrostoma
CGCACGTCTCACACGCGCACGCACGTCTCACACGCGCACGCACGTCTCACACGCGCACGCACGTCTCACACGCGCACGCACGTCTCACACGCGCACACACGGACGACACACAAATCTGACAAATGAACAACATAATGCACACATTTGTAGCTTCTTCTGCAGTTCATTACACATTATAAAAGACAAGAGTGATGAGAGAAAGGAAGGACTGGATGATGGCAAAGAAACTGGCAGAAAAATAGACATAACACATGGAATGTTTTAAAAATCTGAAATATATCATGACCAAGTGTTGGAAACTACAGCAGTGTGAACATGTCTGTGCTGACAGGTCCAGGAGAACAAAACCGCTTTTTTTAATTGCAGTCATAGTAAAAAATAAAGGCACCCTCTTTCAATAATATGTTTTTAGTCCTTACCAACTTCTAAACAAAAAACAAAAGATTTCAATATGTAGTTATTTTTTCCAAAAAGTAAAGCAACTTTCCCCAACCAGCGTGCTCTTGCATGGCCTGATTTTGGGCCAGCTTAAACTGCTGTACAAATGGCCTCACATTTCCCTCAAGAATATTCTGTTATAAAGTGCAGTTGTCTCTGTGTCAGTACGTTTCCCAGGTCCCGTGGCTGCAAAACAAGCCAAAATCATGACCCCACTGCCAGCACGCTTGACACTTGGAATGAGTGTTTGTTGTAATGTTCTGTGTTTGGATTTCGCCAACCATGACGTGCACTGTAATCAAACCTTGGTCTCATCAGTCCGAAAATATTCTTCCAGAACACGTACGTGGTTTGCTCAGATGCAATTTTGCAAATCCAAGTTGTTCTGCTTCTTTTTGTGTACTTATTATTTCCCACCTGGTTTCTGAATGTAGGTTTACTTTTGGGAGAAAAATTACTACACATTAAACTCTGTTGTTTTTTTTTTTATTGTCACTTGAGGCTGTTTATTTGTTTTCAGAAGTTGGTGAAGGACTTGAAGGAGGGTGTACTTTCTTTTTCCTATGACTATCATCACAATGATTTGGAATGCATCTATTTTTTAATGAACCTACTTTAAGTTTCTTTTAAATGCATCTCTTTTTGGATATTTGTGCATGATTTTCTTTTTTCCCTCTTGATAACTATCAAGATAACTACAGTCCCCTGCAAAAGCGTTGGAACAGCAAGGCCAATTAAATTGTTTTTGCTGTGCATGGAAGACACCTGTGTGCAAGATCAAAAGAAAAGAAATCAAGAGTTTCAGCTTTCACTCTCTCATATTTACATCATTTACATGTTAAACAACATAGAACAAGAACACATTGTGTATAAAAATACCCAGTTTTTCAGGTGAATTAAAGTACTGGAACATAATGGTTTCAACTAAATAAAAGTCAGAAATGCTTAACATTTGCGTGAATATATCTGCAACGTCTTCCACGTACAGCGAAGAAAATGCATTGACCTTCCTGTTCCAATACTTTTGGAAGGGACTACATATACACTTGCCCAATGTTTGTTTATTACATATTAATGAACACAAAACATTTGCTGTTTACCTTGACAGAAAGTGAGGCGATGAGAAGTTACCAATGTGAGAACAGGGGAAGGGGCAGGGTTTCCAAGGTGTCAGTTAATATCGGAAATTTCTAAACATGTATACAACTGTATGTATGGCTTTTATGGGGGGGGGGGGGTAATACATTGTATTACAATGTATTACTTGGGGGTTACATTACTGTATTACTTGAAAATGTAAAACATTTTCTTCAAATTTTTCAGTTCATAGTGTGTGGTTATTATAATAATAACCATGTGATTGTGGCATACCTTGAACCAAGCAAGGTATGAATTATTCCTCTGCATTTAACTCATCCAAGCTGTGAACACACACACACACACAGAGCAGTGGGCAGCTCTGGGGCAGCCCGGGATAGCAGTTGAGTTAGGTGCCTTGCTCAAAGGCAAAGTGCAGAAGGAAGGGAAAGTGATGTTCATTCACTCCCCCCACCCACACATTTTGCCTGCCGGTCCTGAGGATCGAACCAGCGACGTTTCGGTCCCAAACCCGCTTCTCTAGCCTTTAGGCCACGACTGATTTCTGATTAATGATTACAAGTGGTAAACTCTAGATATTTTGAGAGAACCACTTTTCTCACAAAAATATACCCAAGAGTTGTCTATAACGTGACTTTTCAATATTTGGTTCAAAAAACAAGCAAACAGAGGAATAAGAGAAAATTGTGAGAGAAAAAATAAAACCAAGCGGTTGGGAAGTTGTGATCAGTGAGGGGTTTTCCGAAAACTGGTGGTATTGTTTAAGGAATTTACTGAGGTTATACTGTGTGTATGCGGTTCATTTTTACTGTTCCTATCAAACATTTCTCTCATCATTTTCTCGGTGTAATTCTTGCTACTTGTAAAGGGGCACGCTGCAGGAGTCATCAAAAAACGTCACTCAGACACTACACAAGTGAGAAATTAGTGCCGGGGGCAAAATTAGTCAGCGGCTGGGAATTTGAAGCTGAAATTATGGTGTGCGCTGGCGTGAACTCTTATTGTGTAGCAGACAATTTCTCTCTCTGCTGTGTTTGACGTATACACCACCCCACATAGCAGTATACCACTTTTGTCAATATAGTGCAACTGATCATTTTCTTTTTTTTTTTTTATTACAAAATTATGACGATATGTAACCTCTAATCTCACAAGTTAAACTTAGCCTTCACTACATATTCTGGTACTGTTGTTCACCAAACATTACCTAGTATTACATAAGAGACACGCGAACAACCAACCATATTTACCGTCAGTCTCGATCGGATCAGCCGTAAACGCAAATCATTTGAAAATGAGATGAACTGTACCTAGAGTTGCGCCATTACAAACCCATTTAAGGTTTAAAAATGCATTTTATAATTTCCGGTCAGTTACAGTCAACAAAACAAGACAAACAAGGAAAACACTGTACTTACGGCAGCAACAGTCAGCATGTCAAACACTTTAGTGCAGTATCGCCAAGCATTGGCATTTCCATACTTAGTTTGGCATTCATCTATGGAAAGAGAAAAAGTAAATAATGAGAATGCATTGACTATGAACCATTATACAGTGTACGATAACAGTGTAGGACACTGAAAGATAATACTCACCATAAAAGCCATACACTTGTGTAATCTGCCTACTCTCATGATTCCCACGAAGCAGCGTGATGCGGTCTGGCCACTTCGCTTTAAGTGCTAACAAGTATGTGAACGTCTCTAAACTGTAATACCCTCTGTCCACAAAGTCACCCTGAGGATGGAAAGATATATGCATATTTCCATAAAGAATGATTTAATAATCTTATAATTTAATATATCACACATATAATCTTATATTAAATATCCACAATGGCGTGTTTGTCTCTAAAGTGACACAGAAACTAGGGAATGGTATTGATCAAGACATCAGCACACAACATTTATCAAATAATTTCATGCATCCAATAATCCACTGCATCATATATTCCAGACAATAGGTCACAATGAAGTCTAAGCTGCACCCTGTTCATATACTGCTTTGTTGTAGAAGTCGAATTAATATCACCTTTCCATTCAGAAAAATGCTCACATTAAACTAACAGTGTGGATTTGACGGCTTTCTTACTTCGATTTCTCAAACGAAACCTGCAAGTGAAGCAACTGGCAAGGCTTTCCAATGGCCGCTCTCCCAATTTCCCGCCATGGTTTTGGAAATGTATGTTGCTCTAGTTTGTATTTGTTTCTAGAAAACGGAGTACGTCAATTATGAAATGGCTGCGTGGAACCTGCTTCTAACAGGGACCGGTCAAGTTCAGGTTGTGACTCACGGTCAGCCAGTGAACAGGTCAGGAGTTGAGACCGGCAAATATCCAGCAGGAAATTGCAAGCTCACAGAAGGTTCTTGTAATTATAATTCATTTATCACATATCGCCAAATGATGGCATATTTTGCATGACATGTTTTTCACGTCATTTGCAGGTCCTTTCCTGGTATATTTTGAAAAGAAAATACAAGGGGTAAACACTGATTTCAACGTGGCTCCCTTGAATGCAGCATTAACCCAGTAATTGACCACTCGTTAAAACATGACGTCTAACTGCTCCGACTACTCTGAAGAACTCGGAGTCAACTCTTTTGGAAGGATAAAACGTAGCTATCCCTTTAGTGCCACCTGCTGTTTTGGTGTTCAGCGCATTTGTGAGAAAATCAGGACGTGCGTGTTTATATACAACTCATACAAGTGGAGTAACTGTGCCGAAAGTCATGTGATCTACAAAGGACGTGTTGCGGTGTATTGTCGAAACACACGTTTTGCATTTGTAAAACCAATGAGATGAATGTGCAAAGTGTTGCTTAATTATGTGCATTCTTTATTTACATTTGTATTTGAAAAATGCATTGTTCCTCATTTATTACTCTAACGCAGAAACCAGGGCAGATCCAAGTGCAGAAATCATCACGCGATTCACGTGCTACTCGAAACGTTCGTATCTTACCAGTCACGGACTAAGAATCGTCAGCCGTTAATAAATGTGGTGGATGAAAACCATTGTCACTTAAAGATCACACCCTTAAATATTTTCAGGTTGAAGGCTGCATAACTAGACATGGAGAGGCGTGATGCGGTCGGGGGAGGGGACCCCAAAAAGTCCCCCAAATTGTAAGTTATAAATTCTGCAACTTGTATTCATCTCATGATGTCTGAATAAATTTGGTATTAAAATATTTATACAAATTTTTCTTTTCCTTAAGTGTGTATACATTTTTTTTTTTGGCTGACTATGTATAATATATTCCCATACACTACATATTTTTAAGCAGTGTACACATGGCTGCATATGCTTAGATGTCAGAATATATGGTTTAATAATTTTCCAACTCAGAGCCATAATTAGCATGCTGCACAGCAGCTCCATGCTTACCCGAAAACTTGCTTAAACAAAGTGACACTTGATACGAGAGCTGATCGTAGTCGCTGCTCACATCCACATTGATAAATGCCAAGCTTTCATGGAAATGACCGGTTTCTGTCATATGTTTGTTTCATACACAAGGGCCACCGTGTTTATTTAAGAGGTGTGCGCTGTATTTGTAAAACATTGTGCCAATTTTTGAAAATCTTACGACATTTATAAAATCAGATTCTGTTTGTTTGCAAATGGGCCTGAGCGATAAGACGATATTGATATTTATAAGATAAATGCTTTATCGATAATGATAGGATGCTCGAAATGCTCGATATAATGTTAGACCGTTTCTCTTAAATGCATTAATTAAAATGTAAACAGATACATGAAATCACATAAGTTTGGTTTGATGAACAGTCCTCAAGCATGTGCTGCCCATGGCTTATTAACAGCCAATAATATGCCTTGATAAAGGAGAATGCTACGAGTGACAAAGCAAACAGCCAATAATTTAACAGGTTGCTATGCGTTAGGCAGCACCATTACCATGTGACAACAGTAGACCACACACGGACATTAAAATCAGGGTCCTGGAGTGGCCCTCACAGAGCCCAGATCTCAATCTCATTGAGAATCTGTGGCGGGTGCTCAAGGTCAATGTCCATGCTCGAAAACCACAGTTTAAGTGTTTGCATTTGTTATTATAATGCAAACAAAGATGGCACATGAATACAGAAGCTCAAAAAAAAAAAATAAAAATAACCACAAGTGTTGACTTGTCTGGAAAATACAGTAACTCTACAGAATGTGAACACTTGTGCTCAAATACCAATGCAACTAACTTATGCAGTAATGAATACTAAAGTCATGCACTGCTATTAGTTCTTGTCATCATACCATGAAAATGTAGTTTGTGTCTGGTACTTGTCCTCCAGTTCTGAAAAGTTCACACAAGTCATAGAACTAAGGGACACAGAGAAGAGAGAGTTCACCATGTCAGTGTCACTGAAATCAAACAAACAGGCACAGCACAAAAATCTAAGACGGTTGTAACACAACATATTTATAGAGGTTACCTGTCCATGAATGTCACCGCAGACAGTGACTGGACTGGATACTGGTTGTACATTTGACTCCTCTAGTAGCAGGTCACATACATAATCACACAATCTCTGTAAAGGCAAATAAAAACTATGGTTAATTTAGCCATTTGTATACACTGATGGTGAAAACCCACATTCCGGTGTGTATTATACTCAGCAGTAATGCAAAGTTTGGTTTGCTGAAAAGATTACTTGCAAACATGCATGTTATTTCATTCATCTTCATTAACTACTTTTTTAATGACATTTCACAGCAATGCAAATTGTTACAAAAATGATAATTACATATCTCCAGGTGATGCATCTCTTCAATAATACAAACTTAATTTATTTAATTATTATTATACTGATAATTACAAGCTTATTACTAGTCTTTCACCAAGGAGACGTGGGTGATTCCAGTGGTTGGATAATTCTTTCTTTATTTTGCCTTTGGGCAAATCCACCTCAAATCAGAAATATTTATAAATCTTCCTGACTGACCATCTCCGTTTTGCTTCATGCTTTCTGGAAATAATGTCACTATTCACAGTATAGTTTCTATTAGTTTCTGAGATGTACATGCTTAAATAAGGGTTGTGACCCTGTAAAAATGAGAGCTGCAGAAAAAAAGTCCCATTAGTCATTACTTATGTTTATATCTAAAAGAACTCAAGCTTTGATTTATAAAGTGTTAAGTACAATCCTGTTTCCAAAACAGTGTAAAATGTAAATAAAATCAGAATGCGATGTGCAAATCATGTAAACCCATATTGAGTTAAATGTAGAACAAAGACAACATAAATGTTAAAGCGGAGAAATTTTTATTGTTTTTCGGAAAATATACGTTCGTCATAAATTTTATGTCAGCAACACGTTTCAAAAAAGTTGGGATGAGGGCATGATCACCACTGTGTTCACCTCTTTTTTTATTATTAACAACATTCTGTAAACGTTTGGGAACTGAGCAGACCAGTTGCTGGAGTTTTGAAAAAGAAATGTTTCTTACCTAACCCTAGGATTTCAGCTGCTCAACAGTACGGGATCTCTCTATAACGTTTACTTCATGTAATGTTTTCAACGGGTGACAGGTCTGGACGGCAGGCAGGCTAGTTTAGCAGCAGACTCTTCGACTACAGAGCCATGCAGTTCAAATACGTGCAAAATGTGGTTTGGCATTGTCTTGCCGACATAAGCAAGGCTTTTCCTGAAGAAGATATTGTCTGGATTTCAACATATGTTGCTCCAAAACCTGTGTCTATCATTTAGCATTAATTTTGCCTTCCCAGATGTACAAGCTACCCATGCCATGTGTACTAATGAACCCTTATACCATCAAAGATGTTCTCTGTTGAACCGTGCACCAATAAAAAGCTGGATGGTCCCTCTCCTCTTTAGCCCAGAGGACGCAATGTACATGCCTTCCAAAAAAAAATTCTAATTTTGATTCCTCAAACTGCAATTTTACAATAAAGAACATTATTCTTAAATTGTTGCACTATTTGACCTACAGCCAATTAATCTCAAAGTTGTGATAAGTTCCACCAGATGTGATTTCTTTAGCATTATAAAACATTTCCAGTTTTTTGTTGCCCTTGTCCCAACTTTTTTTGATACATGCTGCTGGCATCAAATTTATAATCAGCATATATTTTTAATAGAAAAATAAAATGTTGTTTTTGTTTATTCTCAGTTAAATATGGGTTTATGTCATTTGCAAATCACATTCTGTTTTTATTTCCATTTTACACAGCAGCCCAACTTTTTTGGAAAGGGGGGGTATGAAAATTTCTAATGTGTATTTCAAATACATATTGCCCATATATGCCATTATCTGCCTTTAATGTGTGTAGACTCATTAAGTTTTATTTGCAGCCTCTGTATCTCAGAAACTAATTCAGACACAAACCTGAAAGTTTGCACAATAAAGCAAATCCATGATGGTCAATTGGAAGACTTCTGGTGATTTCATGTGGATTGACCCTTTTATAATCACCAATTAGTCCATAAACGTTGGTTATATGATGGTTACATTACGTACGTTTTTACATTAGGGAAAATGTCAAGAATACACCAATACAAATCAGGAACAGATACAGTGCATGTGAAAAAAAAAAATCGCTTTTTAATTTCACCTTTATCACTGCAGCCACACCGATATAAAGTAGGACTGAACAATATGAGCAAAATCTCCAACTGGCAGTAGGTTTTGGCTGTTATGGCAATTACAGCCAAATACCATGTGATGATGATATTCAGCTACATTAATATTATGAAATTCCTTTCTAAGCATTGCTAGCATTGTGTTGGTGCTTCACAGTTTTGTTGGCTTTTTGTTATAGCGATACCACAGAAAATGAAATACTATGTTTGTGACGAACACATTGTCTTCACTTTCACTAATCAATAAATATTTCAGGCTTTTGTTTTTATTTGCAACTTCGTCAAACATCAAAACAAAGAAAATGTGTCATTTGTGTGACTTTGATCTTGGCATGAATAATGGTACCAGATGGGCTATTCTGAGTATTTCATAAACTACTGATATCCTGGGATTTTCACTCACAATAGTAAGGTTGGGTACTGAATTTATCAGGGTACTGGCCAAATTACACCGGAATTATCGAGTACCAGTTCACATTAAATTAATCGCTGCCAAATATGGGTACCTGAGAACGCATCTGGATGACAGACCATTATCCTTTTTCTCTGTAAAATAAACTATGTGTGCACGAGCGAGTGAGCGAGCGAGAGAGAGAGTGCGCCAGGCAGCATGCTCAGTTCCACACAGTCCACATTGACACAAATATTTAGGTGCTACGTGGACAGTTCATGAGTATTTGCGTCATGTGCACAGAGTCCATGGAAGTGTAATTCATGCTTAATGTATACTGAAGTAAAAGTATGCTGAAGCTCAACACAAAGTCAGGACAGCATCTTCACATTATGCCCTGCTGACAGACTGTGATGAGCTGAAGGTTGTGGAACATGGTGTTGGGAAGGGAAAAGGAGGTAGAGAAGGATTCTATTTCGTGTGGTGTGTAAAATGTTCTAAAAAAATAAAATTTTGAAATTGACAAGTTTGGACTAATTTCTTCAATTGAATTTAAATTTCCTGTACCTGTTACAGAGCAACAGTACAAAATAAAAGTACCACTGGGTACTGGATCAACTGTGAACAGTACCGAACCCTACACAACAGTTTCTATAGTTTACACAGAATGGTGCAAAAACAAAAATGAGTGAGTGACAGTTCTGTGGGTGGAAACACTTTATTAATACGAATGGTAAGAAGAAAATGGCCAGATTAGGTGCTTTCGGACCAGAGAATTTCTTTTCAGTTCTTAGAATTATTGGAGCGAATGCGCCTCTTGGGTGTACACACAGCAGGAACTGAGAACAATTATAGTTCTTAGAACAGTGCTTTGAGGGACTTTTTTGGCTCCTACTTCAGGGTATGTACTCTCCCAGCACAACAGGAACCATGCATGATGTACAGTCCCCTGCAAAAATATTGAAACAGTGACTGTACACCACCGCAATGGACATGAAAAGAAGCTATCAACTTGTCATTAAAGTGTAGCCTTTCCTCATTAATTCATGGGGTTTAACAAAAATACTGCCTTCACCGTTTAGGAATTATAGCCATTTTTTTTTTTTTACACAGTCCCTAAGCATAATTTTTATTAGATGAATGCAAATCAATGACCACCTAAAGTCTGGAGCCCATGGACATCACCAAATGCTGAGTTTCATCCCTTGAGATGCTTTGCCAGGCCTTCAGTTGCTATTTGTTTCTGGGCCTTTCTGCCTCTAAAGACTTAATGCAATATTTTTTGTTAAACCCCTTGAATGGATGCTGAAAGTCTACACTTCAATCACATCTTGATGGCATCTTTTCCAAATCCATTGTAGTGGTGCACAGAGGCAAAATTCTGAAAACTGTCACTGTTCCAATACTTTTGGAGGGGACTGCGTGTATGGTGAATAGTCCAGATGTAAGTGTAGTAAACTTCTTCGAGTTAAGCGGTCATTTTTCCCTTTTTTATTAGTCAGTATACATTATAATAAACAGAATAAAACAAACAAACTTACAAAAACGCTCTTGTTTATATATAATAAAAATAAAAAAATAAATTTAAAAAAAAGAAAAACCTTTTTCTGCCCTGGTTAACAGATAAAAGAAGCTGAAACCAGACATGGAATGTGAAATAATAAAAAAAAAAGGACAGGCTCTATAAGAGCTTGATTCAAACAGATATACATGTGCCAGTCTCATTATTCTGACAAATTCAAATGGTAGCAATGTAAACAAAGTACAACGAGGAAGTATGAACGCTGCGAGTTGTGCTGAGACACCCAGCACAAGAGGGAATACATTATAAGTTGGTTGAAATCACTAAACTCACTTGGAAAAAAATAATCACTAGTGGATTTTCTAATTGCCAGACAGTCTATATAAAAACATCTTCGTATCTTCATGTAGAATAGCCATATCCAGCTGTTATCCAGTCAGGTACAGCCTTAATTTTTACATTAACATAATGTTAAAAATGGAATAAAAACATGGATAAATGGACTGACACTGAAGTCCAGGCTTTACTGATCCTATATGTGACGGAGGAGATACAATGCAATTTTATCACAGCTTATGTCACACTTCAATTTTCCTACTGGCAGTGCAAACACGAACAGAAAAAGGCCTTTGAAAGTCAGTAGTTCTCGGCGGCACTTCCCAGGGAGGAGTTCCTCTCAATCAGTGCCTAGAACTGTTTGGTCCGAAAGCACCTATTTGTTTAGGCTGCCAGTAAGGATATGGCAAATCATATAAAAACTCTACAACCACGGTGGGCAGAAAAGCATCTCAGCACACAGAAGACATCTGAACCATATTACTGCCTACAACAGCCTAAGACCACACCTGGTTCCACTGCGGTCAGCCAGGAACAAGAATCTGAGGCCATCATGGGTACATGCTCACCCAACCCGAACAGGTAACAGGTTTTCTAATCTAGTTTTTTTCTAGTCTTTAACTGTCCAGTTTCTGTGAGTATGTGCCAAAGCTAAAAGCCAAAAACGCAAAAGCTCTTTCCCACTTCAGGTCTGTTTTTTGTGCGTTTTCTGAGAGCTGTGTTACTTCCGCCCACAGTGAGGTCACATTCATTCCCACTACTGTACTGATAATTTTTTGGTATGAGGAAAAATGTAGGTCTACATCGGGTTTTCAGCATCATAGTGTAGAATGTCTGCTTAATAACATTCGAATAAATTAAAATAAGGAGAGAGAATGTTTGCGGAGCATTCATTTTCATTTAGAATTTGTTAGTCAAAGAAAAAATGTTAGCAGAAATGGAATATATTATTCGTAAGTAGGTTTTCATTATGTATAATTCATGGATGGTGTATGCATCATCATGTATAACTACGAGATATTCTTTCTTTAACATAAAGAATGAGCCCTTTATATCTATATAGCAAGCTGGTCCTTTACATTTTTACAAGTGGTAGCGTGAATCGGGAAGGAAGTACCAGAAGGAAGAAGAATGAACAGGAGTCAGTGTTTGCTGGTGGTGACTAACGAGATATGAACCCAAACTTTGGAAAAACTGAGGATCATACTTATAATTTAGCATGAAAAAAAGCGAGGGAATGTTAACGCAAGTACTAGGGTTGTATATCGTTTGAATTGTATCGATTCCGGTTCCAGTTCCAGTTCTGCTGCTTATTATTACAGTTCTTATTTGTTCCCCGTTTTGGTTCTATAAAGGTTAAACAAAGAGCATTAATGTTTCCATGACAAATATCAATATTCTTATATTCAGACTTATGTATTACATTTTATACCTTCTTTATGAGAGGTAGTAGTATTTATTACACATATGTAATTCCATAATTTTAGTCATAACTCCCGTAGACACTGAAACTCTTCAGCAGGTCAGTCAATTGTGACATGAAACTATCTCAGAAATGTTAATAGCAATGCAGTATTATTTCATGAATTATTGTTTAACTATAGCAGAGCTTTCGTTAAAAATCGAGCCATTTGCGGCGATTACGGTGAAATACAAGCAGGCCATCAGCGGCCACTAGGAGTTATAGACGGTTAAGAATAGATTCGATGTGTGTCAATTGTTGTTGTTTTCTTTATCAAAGTGAAAGCACACTTTTCACCGTTCCCTGTCCGTCTTTCACACTGTCGTCACACGGCTTGTGTCTAAGCAAATGGCTGTTGCATGTTTATGCATAAAGTATTCAGCTAAAACAGGTACTGGCCGACAGCCGCACATGTCCTTGCAGACATGCAGTGTTTAAAAACAGATAAGCAGAATCCAAATTTTTTTTTTTTAATTAGTAACCCGAGGGTACCCAAGTACCCTAGAAATATGCTTGCTGCCATGCTGAAGTGACATCACTGAGTCACAACATGGAGAAGTCAAATTTGGTTTTGGTTCAATAGCCAATAGGAGAAACAGAACGTATTTAGCATATCCTGACAAGAATAAAGAATCTCGTTTTAAAAATAATCGGGTTTATTTTATAACTCAGACATTAGAGGAAACTTATATACAGTTTAATCTGATCTGTTTTTCACATGTGACTGTCTGTGAATAATGCGTGATAAATAAAACCATGTGTGGAAAATTACGGTGAAAATAAATGAAAAATGTGCATGGGGGAAATTCCACGTAAAACTTATTTTAAATTTTGCATAAATAAAACAGAAAAGGATTCACCCTATGACTGGGAGATCGTGAGCTCGAATCCTGATGATGCCAAAGCTGACCAGGAGAGCAAAACTGGCCTGTGCTGTCAGGAAGGGAGGGGTGGCAGTCTCTCTCCCCAGTTACTCACACAGCAACACCAGCCAATCATAATAGCCTGTGAGCGTATGTATACAGAAGGAGGCAGATAGCGCTGGCCTCCAAGTGTGTTACACCACACCGCACCCTGGTCTCACATGTGCAGCAGTTTGAAAAGATACAGTCGGCTGTCTTCACGTGCCTCAGAGGAAGAACATGATAGCCTCACTCTTCCTGGTCGGTAGAGGTCATGTGACAGGGGAAAACTGTCTGACGGGTGGGAATAAGACATGAGAAAATTAGGGAAAAAATCTGATCAAGTTTGAAATTTGCAAGCTTCCTGGATGATTAATCACATGCCCTGCCACCTACTGGATGTTTGTGTTAGAACAGCCATAGCTTAATGCCGAAGCATACTTCAGTGAACACTGCTTCACACAAGGCGGATGTGTGTGTGGTTGTTCCCAACGTATATTCGATTTTTGTCTGAACGCACATGAGTCTCTGAACGCACGTGTACTGCCCACTTCACCTACTGGAAGCAGCAAAGAGCGTGGTCAAGACAATCAAGAAACAGAAAAAAAAGATACAAGAAAAAAGTTCTACAGTTTTTCCATATTACACAAGGCACCTAGTCTCACCTACTGAACTGCGAACTACCGCACACTCATTTTCGCACAGGTGCAGTCAATACGTACACAAAATCTGGCTGCTGCGCAGACTGCGCTGCTGAAGTATACGCGGACCTTTTTATCAAAGCAAGTTGTATGTTGCAAATCGTGATTCTACCTCCACTGTACTTTGCAAATCGTGAGTAGCACTTCGTCATTTTTGGCACACAGACTTCCAAGAGAAAGCAGCTATAAGATTAAGATAAAGATTATGAAAGATAAGATTATGCTCATGGTCACTCAGAACGCGAGTTACAAATCCTGCGATACAGTTTTGCTAGTGTGAAATTACAACCGCAGTTTGTACAAGTGCAAAATGCTCCAACTGCAAAATGTGATTTCGCAAGTTTTGAATTACACATGCAATTACTGCTTCACTTTTATAGTTTGCCGTTCAGAAGCACAAATCATACATTGCACGTCGTTGTATTCAAGAAACAACTCTACCTTTATACTGGAAAGATGTTCAAACAGATCTTTTTTTTACTGGGAGGTCAAATTCCCACTTACCATTAACTCTATTCATTCATATTGTGGCCATCATACTGACACGCCCCCAGAGAGGGAGGGATAGAGGGACGGTGTAGCCTTGATGGTCTGCCTGTTATGTATGACATCATTACTGAAGCAACTGGGACACAAAGTTTGACAGGGCAGCACTCTTATTTGCTTTTATATCCACTGTTATATGTCTCTTGTTGGCTTAACCAAATCAGCCTAAACTTCTTTGTAGTAATCAAAAACTATCGATTATTTAAACAGTTGACAAACCTTTCAGCAAAAATGTGGCAGCCTGGCGACTCTAGTACAACTATGAAAAAACAAATATCATACAATTAACTTAGTCAAATGTTGGCTTTAGCATCTATGAAACATGCAGTCAAAACATGCGTAACAAGACACCTTTGTTTATGATAATTCTCCTTCCCTCTATTGATTTTGTCATGCATGGGTGTCACCAAAAGTAAATATCTCTTCTGCAAAGTCTGCTCCTAAGTAGACTTCGGGCATGCCTCCAGCTAAGGGGTGATTTCAGCGAAAATCAGCTCTCTGTCCCTCGTTCCCTAAGGCAGGCCTATTCAACTAGCGGCCCGCGGGCCAGGTGCGGCCCGATTAAAATTTCTTGCGGCCCAACAACAGACGTGTCTTATTGTCATGAGAATGGACTCGCTGTGATTGGCAAGTAGCGCACGTTGCCTCCCAACGGCCGCACTCATTCTCCGAGTTTTCCTCACGCAGACATCACGTGAAACTGCACAACCTGACCTTTCCACCCTTGCTAGTCCCAAGTTTGTGTGATGAAATGTTTGCGAGATAATTAGCGTTGAATTTAAATAAAAATTTATGTCACTCCAGCTCTGCGGCATGCATTCTTCTCTGTGTAATATCTCACGATTTCTTAACTCCCCATATGGCGAACTGCACAGCGGCGTAGCCTAATAGACAGGACATTCCAATGGCATTGAAACATTCTGTTAGTGTTTTTTGCAAATTGTAAAGTCATACAGACGGTCCCGAAAAATCAAGATATAAGCTTTGTTGATGGGTTTTATAATAACTCAAAGGTAGTAAAATTACCCGGCATATAGCCTACTCAAGGCGCCAGAGATTCTAAAGCAGAGCGTGCCTTTAATCACGAACAATCCCATTCCCACGAGTGGAGTGAAGATGGCCGTGTCTACACTAAAGCTAAGAAACGTCGTCGAGAATCGTCAGTTTAAGGTAGAATGGACTGACAAATGGCTAAATCAAGGCAGTGCAATTTTTCCCACCGACACATGACGATACGGCGGCTATCAGACATCAGACATCAAATACTAAGCTCCTGTGATGCATTGTAGTTTGCTTGGCATCCCATCACCTGTCTGAGAGAAGACTTTTTGTTGTTGTTTTGTTATGGATAGCCTGTTCTTAGTTTCTTCTCCAATGTTTGTTGACATATTTTGCTCTGACTTTATTAAATGAAGTTGGATAGAATTATTTTGCGGTGTCTTATTTTATGTGGCCCCCGAAAACCCAGTGATTTTTCCATTCGGCCGTCTCGGTATTGGGAAAGCACTTCAACGTCTGGATGTTGGACTTCCAGGGCGTAAGTGAGTGAGCAACGGAGCATGCAAAAATAGGGGTAATGGTGTGCTGCCAGTGACTATTTGTATGTGTCGCCATGCACATTGCCGTTCAGGAAGGCAACACTAATCTTAATCAAACTGAACCCAAACCTAATACTCTCTAAAATAAACCAAAAGCGCATCCGCTGAATGCCACTGGCTGCAGTCAGATATTATTGGTTGTTTACGACATTATGGTGGCGTTCATGTGCATTCACCTTGTAAATACGATATTTGCGACAGGTCGCACGAGCGAGATCACGTTGTAACAGATTAGTTAGCGTATACAAATATGTGTCATGTCCTAATCACGGCTGTAATTAGTCGGTAAACCGTCCTCATCTTTTAACGCCTGTTGTATTTTTTTGGGAGGGGAATATTATTGTTTACTGTCTTGGGTCAGGGATGCTGTTTATCAGGAGGGTGACAAGAAGGTGTGTCTGTAATTCATTATACAGCTAATGCTAGCTACCTAGACGGGCAAAAAAAACACAACGCTGGCTTAATTGCAGATCAGTTGTTTTTTTAAAATGTAAAAAAGATCGCCAATGCTAACACAAAACCACGCAGATGCCTGACCATACATTTGAAAGACCTAAGGATCCAATATTTTAAATAGCTATCTAGTAACATTACATGCTAATGCTAGCTAGCTAGCTAGCTAGCTAACGTGAACTAGCTATTTTTAAAATAGGTAAGGCAGGACAGCGATGTCAAGCTCTAACACTTGTTTTCTTAAAAGTAAGCCATCATTGTGTAGGCTCGCAACGGAATAGTCAAGGTGGAAAATATTTTAAACTACACCAATGATTTAAAAACGCATTACAGTATTAACTTGCTAGGTTTCTTTTTTTCCTAACCATATTCCGAGAAATACCACTTCCTACTTTGGATTGGCTACAAGTGTTACACCCCTGCAGTTAGATTGGCTACTCACGAAAAATAGCCAATAAGCTAACGAGCACATTATATACCTAATCTTAGAGGCGGTGTTACACAAGAATACGAGTGGGAAAAAAACAATGCTGCAAGAATAACATTCCTACCCTAGCTTAACATTGTGTTAGCCGGCTAACCGAAGCTAATAGTTAGCATGCTTTAGCCAGGATTAGATTGAAGGTCGATTTGTAATGGCTGTACGGCTATCATCAAACGCTCGACATGTGCGAAGATTCAACTAACCTTTAGATCGTTCTCTGGAAGATATTTGCACTGTCTTGCAATTTCCACATACTTGTCCAGGTCCAACGGCGCCATTTTAAGAACAACAACTCATTCTACAGCAAAAAGGAAGTGCAACTACGTCAGAGCTTAGAGGCTGAGCTAGCGCTCTATTGGACATAAAGTAGACTACAGGAATTAGAAGACATTATTTCATACACTCTATAATGTACAATAATAATAGGATTTAAAAGCTATTATTTTATATACTTCACGTGTAGATAACTATTATGCATACAGGGCTGTTGCAGGCAAAACTGCTATGAGAAATTCGTTCATTCATCTTCAGTGACCACATAATCATGGTGAGGGTCAGTGAAGTTAATAGTTCTGCAGTTTATCCTGAGAACTCTAGACAGGAATCCTGGCGACGATACCAGTCCATTGAAGGGCATCATGCACACACACTCTCAAATAAGGGTAGCCACTTTTGCCATTTCTCCACCATTCCATGTTTTTGGGCGGTGAGGTAAACCATAAAACCTATCTGGACAAAAATAAATAACTATAGCAGCTTGTTTTATATTATTTACAACCAAATGTTGAAAATACCCAAGTCAGTGTAATTTGTTAAGTATACTTAAGCATGGCGGTGCAGTGGTTAGCACTGTCTGCACAGTTCTCCTCGTGCATGCGTGGGTTTCCTCTGGGTGCTCAGGTTTCCTTCCACAGTCCTAAGACATGCATATTAGGTCAACTGGCTACTCTAAATTGCCCATAGGTGTGAATGCGAGCATGTGTGGTTGTTTGTCT
>JAQQZR010000017.1:9275972-9290903 GCA_030068235.1 Notoglanidium macrostoma
AAGTTTGTCTACCAGCTGAATGGAGTTTGCGGCTCTGTAATTGCCCAGAAAATTGTCAACAACGTCTTTGAAGGCTTCCCAGGCAATTTTTTTCGGCCCAACTAACAGATCTTCAAACCGCTTGTTGCTCATAACATGTCTGATCAGGGGGCCAACAAAAATGCCCTCTTTGATTTTGGCATCAGTTATTCTTGGGAACATCTGTCTTAAATAAGGAAACCCTTCACCTTCCTTGTTCAGTGCTTCCACGAAATTCTTCATGAGTCCCAGTTTTATGTGAAGAGATGTAAAACATCAGGATGGGGAAAAGTGTGATGTCTATGACATGGTTGTTGATGCCACATGGGCTGGTTTGAGAATTTCAGAAACTGTCGATCTCCTGGGAATTTCACACACAAGTATCTGTAGAGTTTACACAGAATGGTGCAATAAACACAAAAAAAAAATATATAGGCTGAGTGATAGTACTGTGTTGGTAAATGCCTGGTTGATAAGAGAGTTAAACAGACAGTTTGGATTGAGCTGCCAGGAAGGATATAGTGACTTGTATAATAATTCTATACAACTGTAACTGTTAGCAGAAAGCATCTCAAAATGCACATATCATTGAGCTTTGTGGTGGACAGGCTACTACAACAGCAGAAGTGCAGTTAGTACCACTCCACAGATTCCTGTTCTTGGCCATCATTGGCACTGGCTCATCCCAACTGGACAGTTGAAAATGAGAAAAATTACCTGGTGCATATGATCATATCAAAATCATATGATGCACATAGATTCTTGTTCTTGGCTGACAGGAGTGGAACCTGATGTGGTCTTCTGCTGTTGTAGCCTATCTACCTCTAGATTTGATGTGTTGTGCATATTGAGATGCTTTTCTGCTCACCCTGGTTGTAAAGAGTACATATTTGAGTTACTATAGGCTTTCCGTCAGCTCAGGCTAGTCTGGTCTCTCTCCACTGGTCTCTTTCATTAACAAGTGCTTTAGCCTGCAGACCCTCCGCTCATGTTTTTTGTACCATTCTGTGTAAACTCCAGCAATTCTTGTGTATGGAATTCCCAGGAGATCAGCAGTTTCTATGGTATTAGCTGAAGCTCTACACCCGTATCTGCATGATATTATGCATTGTGTTGCTGCCATATGATTGGATGATCGGATAACTGCATAAATGAACAGGTGTTCCTATTAAAGTGGACAGTGAGTGTATGTATACATACATACATACATGAATACACACATAACTGTGGGTTATTGGCAACCATTGGCAAGCTGGTTTACATGTTCACTAAATATAAAAAACTATACTGTTCATTATACATTTCTATGCAGTGATGGTGCAATGACAACACAATTACATATTTGTAGTAAGTAGTACCTTTCTTGGGACAGTCATGATAATTGGCTCACACTTCCTCTCATGAAGTTTATAAAACCTTTGAATATAAAGATGAGTTCAGGTCAAACCACACAACCAACAGTAGTCAGATCAACTTTTATGTTTATATTAAATGGAAATTTAAATGTCTTTTATTCCTCAATGTTATACATTTCAGAAAAAAGCAGTATATTATGAACCAAATAATGTAAGACAAGAATCTGGTTTTATCCACTGGGGTTTTGTAATTGGCTTGTGAAAACAAAAAGTCAGATCTAAACACTAGCCTACAGTCAATCATAGAGGACTACTTTCCTCCTACAACCTCTGCCATTCACACTCACTTCCTGGTCACATTATAGTTTTTACACTGTATAAAATGCACATGGACATTCATGGATTTTCCTGTTAGTGTAAAGTGCCTATAATTACTGGTCAATCCAACTGAATTACTCAAGCAGGCAGGATGAAATTCAGTTCCTTCAGGCCAACATATATATCTGTTAGAACAACATGGTGCTATGTACCTGGCGATCTCACATTTATTAACGTCTAGGCCCCTTTTGGGCATGTAGCCCATGCCCCTCTGTGGTTCTTTGCTGGAGAAGGTGTTAAGGTAATGAACATACGGTGCTTCATCTGTGATCTCAAAGTAGCGGATGCTGCTGTCTCCCTGTGTGAAGAAAAAAAAATACTGAACAGTTTGAACAATTTGGCTAAACAGTTTAGCAAAAAATAAAATTTGCATAAATATTACTATTTTTAAAAAGGTCCCTCTTTATAAAATTGGTCTCTGAAATTTGCTTCTTTAGTTTTCTTACTGGGAGGTACAACACTAATGTTGCTATCAAGTGAGGTACGCTGCCAGGTTACCACAATGCAAACTGCATTTCTATCTCAACTCCAAAAGTGAATTTTTTCCCTTAGCAATACCACTACATGTGAAGGGTGTCATGATCTGCCCCTCACTGCATGCATAGCATGCACTGTAAACTTTGTCACACAGCATGCTCTTGATATTCTCCATCATGTGTGGCAAATCACTCAATCTTGTGTTTGCTTTCATGGTTGTTGACGTTGTTTGTACCTGTTTTTTTTTTTTTTTTTTTTTAAGTATTTCTGCCTTGCCTAGTCCTGTCCGTTTGCCGATCGCCTGACCTTGTTTCTGTTATTTGATTTCTCTTTTGCCTGCTGTTTTTGTACCATTGCCATCATGTGTTTAATAAACTCATTTGTTTTCAATGGCATCTCCTATCCTGCGCATGAGTCAAGCCAAACCCCGTTGACATGACAAATGTGTCAAAGGGCTGTATTTATATTTGGTGCAAGTTGATTTTCTAGGCACCGCATTCAAATTATTGAAATTAACTGCATGCAGTAGACAAAAATTTCTGAGTAGATGTTTCCTAGATGGGTTTTTATTAGTGTCTTGTCCTCCTTTAAATACAAGCACTTGTCTTTGAGCCCGAAAAAATTGGGGAATTAAAACAATATAGACTGAAGAAGCAGAATGTATGATGTAACATATAAGCAAGAGACAACATAAAAATAAAAAGACTAATGCCAGGGTTCCCTTACTTTTTGGACACACAACCACAAATGAACATTGTGAATATTCTGTGACCCCAAGACTTGGCCACCATAATTTATGTTTAGTCCTTGTCCAACTGCACTGTCCATTTGAAAGCATTTGGCTGAATTGGAGCAGATAAAATAGCCCTATACCCTTTAAAATGTAGCCTGCTGCCTTTGTCAGCAGCCAAATCATCAATAAATACAAGGGAAGGCGTTCTGTTGGCAGCCATTCAGGCCCATGATAGAAGATGTGGTGGTCTGCTTTGGATCTACTCCATACTTTTCTCTTCCCATCATTCTGTTACTAGTTGATCTTTGTCTCATCTGTCCATAGGATGTAGTTCCAGACAAGTTTTAGATGCTTTTGGCAAACTCTAACCTGATCCTGTTTTTGAGGCTTTTGAATGGTTTACATATTTTTGCAAACCCTTTTTGTTATTCCGGTGAAGTGTTGACAGGACAAGCAGGACTTTATTGATGTATTGACCAGGCAGGGAAATTTGGGTGTTAACAGCAGCAGACAGAAAGGCAAAGAAGAATACAACACAAAAATAAATAAATAAAATTTTATAACGTAATATAAAATACAATAACATAATATAAAAATATTATAATGTATAATATAGTAAATGTGCATGCAGTGTTTAAAGTGTTCAGTTATTTATAGTGTTACAGTGTCCAATTTAGGTATAAAAATGAAATTGCCCAGGTGAGGAATAAAAGTGTGTTTAGACAAGGATATATGTATATATACATATGGGGGGGGTTGGGTTAGTATAGCCTGATGGGTGCAAGCACAAAGAAGCACCCAAATCATGCTGTCTTTAACTTGGGGGAGATGAGCCTGTGACTGAAGGTGCAGTCCTTTCCCCCCCTTCGTCCATTTCCCTTGACTGTTGAGTTTACCTCTTGTAGGGTGTTTGAGCTGGCTAGCTGTTGCTAAAAGGGTTTTTCTTCACCAGGGAAAGAATTCTACCACAGAGGTTTTCTGAGGTCTTCTGGGCCTTTTCGTGTTCCCGAGCTCACGAATGTGTTTTTTTCTTTATTATTTGAAATGTACAAAATAATGAGGAAATAATGCACACTTGCCATGGAACAGTCGAGAAACCAATTGTCCAATTACTTTTGGTCGCTTAAAATGTGAAGGAGCACGTTACAAAGTCCTGTAATTCCACAAATGTTCACCTGATGTAGATACACTCACACTCACAAGCTGCACTCTGAGCTTATATTCATTAATTAATTTTATTTAACTCCAATATATTGTGGTAGACATCATCTATGGACTTGACGCTATATGCATCCTAAGTGACTAAAAACCAAAGGAATATTCCTGGCACTGACTTATCAGTCTAGTGGGAAGTGAGAGCTTGCATTTCTTGCAAAGTCAAGAAGTAAGGAGGTATGTTTGAAAGGGTGCATCATATTTCTGCATCCAGTTTTGAATGATACACAAGGATTAAAATATTTTAAGGTATCATGTTACAGGGAGACACACTGGGGTGATGTGGCCCAACAACATGCAAAGGGGCCTGGTTTATAATTACCTTGCAGAAGCAATGGCAACATGAATAGTATTGTTCATAAAATCCTCTTTATCTTATGTACATCTGAGTATAAAATGTGATGTTAACTTGATGGCATGTCTGAACCAAATGATATGTTGTTCAGGTTTCCAAGTTCAACTGTTTAGCAATTTCACGCACAATATTAAACACACTGAGGAGCTCAGACTCTCTATAAAACCGAATTGTCGCAATTGTTATCAGTTGTGCCTCAAATCTAAATCTTCGCCTTTACATTCAAAAGTATTTACTAATTTAGAAAATCAAGAAGACTGGTACGCAAAACAGATCTTTTGGCTAGTGTTAGTACTCCAAGAGTTTAGAGTAGTACATATGTATGTGGTTTGAGACGATGCTAGTTTGTTTAGTGGAGGTAAGTAGACGGGAATATTTGTTCATTTTTCCTATCCTAGTACTAGGGTTGTAATGATACGCTCTGGTCATGATTCAGTTCGATTCTCCATACTGGCTTCACTATTTTGATTAAATTCAATTCTAATGATGTTTTGAACAAAATATAAATAAAAAGGAACTTTAAGACTGAATGGCCTTTTTTATTTCTGAATAATACGCAATGAAAGGTGATGGTGAAGTGGTTAGCAGTGTTATATCATTGCAAGAAGGTTCTGAACTCAAAGCTTGCAGCCAACTGGGGCCTTTCTGTGCAGAGTTTGCACCCCCATGTAGGTTTCCTCAGAGTGCTCTGGTTTCCATCAGAAGACATGCAGATAAGGTCAAGTGACTACTTTAAATTGCCCATAGGTATGAATGGTTGTTCGTCTCGGTGTTAGTCATGCAATAGGTTGGCAAACTGTCCGGGGTGTTTTGATGAAAAACAAATCGGCAGACTTGGAGAAAATGATTGAATGAAACAATGAGCTCTACAGCTGCCAATGTCAGCCAAAATGTGGTGTTGTTTGAAATCAACACAAGAGCTCTTTTTAACTTTTACAACATTATCATGTAACTGTGCAACATAAAGCACACGTTTGGTCACTGCAATCTGGAGCCATCGGGCTATAAGTCTTCACAAGTGCAGATCTTGCAAGCTTTCTCTGAAAGTGATAATGTGAGCAGCATGCACTATATATATAGCTCTGTAAATATAAATACATATATTTATTTCTATGTGCAAATTTGAACTTTTGGTGTTTAAGTATTACAACTGCATTACAGACATAATTAACAGAATGCTGGATTTGCACATCTGAAGCTCACATTTCCATGATGTCAAATTTTTGTACTGACATGAATGTCACAATGTATCATTACACACCTAGCTCATAACGAGTAAAAATAATGAAAAGCCTAAAATAGTATGTACACTTTTAATTAAATGTGGCATGTATGAAAGCAACTACCAGTGACATTTCAAAATACAATCCAATCTTCATAGTTACAGTGAAACTTTTAATGTTAAATTGCAAAATTAATGAATAAAACAAAAGATTGAGAACAATCCTCCCAAACAAACATTCTCAAATTCTTCATGGCATGGATTACACAAGAAGCTAGAAACATTCCTTTGAGTTTCTAGTCCATGTTCGCAATTCCTGCAGATATTTTACAAGTGGATTTTCATGCTGCAAATCTCCTGCTCTACCACATACAAAGTGTGTTCTACTTGATTCAGATCCGGTGATCGGAAAGGCCACTAATACATTAACAGGCCCAAAGTACGCCAAGAAAACATTGCCCACAACAGTACACCACCTCCACCAGCCTGGAATGCCAACCTGGCAGGTTGAGTTCATGGATTCATGCTTTTGGTGCCAAATTCTCTGCCTCAGCAGAAATTGATATTAATCAGAATTTTTCCAACTTTCCAGTCTTCAACTGTCCAGTTTTGGTGAGTCTTTGTTCAATACAGCCTCAGCTTTCTGTTGTTAGCTGACATAACTAGAACCTGACGTGGTCTTCTACTGTTGTACCAAACCTGCCTCAAGTTTCATCATGTTGTACATATGGAGATGCTTTCAAGCTAACCAAAATTGTACACAGTGGTTACTGAGATACTGTACTGATTTACTGTAGCTTTTATGTCAGCTTGCACCAGTTTGACTATTCTCTGTTGACCTCTCTCATCAACAACGCTTGTCTGTCCACAGAACTGCCACTCACTGGAGGTTTTTTCTTATCGCACCATTCTGAGAAAACTTTAGAGACTGTTGCATGTGAAAATCAAGAGATCAGCAGGTACAGGAATACTCAAACCAGTCTGTCTGGCACCATCATGCCACAGTCAAAATCATGGAGATAACATTTTTTCCCCCATTCAGATGGTTCCAGTGAACATTACCTTAAGCAGCTGGATCGTATCTGCATAAAGGTATGCACTGTACTGCAGTCACAATTTGGATGATTAGATAAGTGGATGAATGTATAGGTGTACAGGTGTTCCTAATAAAGTGCTTAGTGAGTGTATGGACCTAACAGGAGTGCTGTATGTTGCAAGTATATTTCTGCACAAATAATCCTAATCATAACTGCCATGTTAATCACTGAAAATCAAAGCCAAGAAGTCATAATATACTGCATGTGTCAGATAAGCTAATTTATCAAGTTTTCAATTCTTTTGATTCATCAAATTAATAAAATAATGCTAAAATTTTGCTTAATTCTATGCATTCTCCTGTAAATAAAACATGAAGGACAAGTAGTCATTTGCCATACGTACACCTTCCTTTAGGTAAATGTACTTCATAAGTCTATCCATACTAAATTCCGTATTTCTAAAAGAACAGTGTCTTAGATTAAAGTGGACCTGCCACACATTTCAAGTATTTTAAAATGCTCCTTGAGATGCCTTTTTTTTTTATTTTTTATTTTTTTTTAAAAGTTTGCATGGTGCCTTTTTATCATGACATTTAAGAATTGTATAAAACTCCTTAGGATAAAACAGTCTGATTTTGGGGATGTGTCTTTACATTTTTGTAGTGTGCCTTTAAATAGCATTGCCCTGATTAGCCAACATCTTGATATGAGAACTCTGCAGCTAATCTCAGAGGGGTAAACAATGACGTCTGTGCAAGGATTCAAGCTTTCTACGAATGAACTCGAGTCTAAAATGGAAGATCGGACACTAAACCACCAGCACCAAAACCAAGACTACAGATGGTGGTTTCAGAATGTTAATTTTAAACTTACTTTTAAATCATGTGTTTTAGTGACAATGTTAATTTTCTTTACAATACTTTTCCAAAACAACAGCAGACAAAGTAGGTCTATGTTACTCACTGCAGGGCTAACATATAAGCTATATACCATACTAGATATTACTGTGATAGTGAGAATAGTGATGATTTTGCACTTTAAAATCAATGTTTACAACTGACTGTAAATAGAGGGCAACTGCTTTGACAGTAAGCTTATTGACGTGCCCCCATTATGAAGTATGGTAGGTGAAGGTGTAAAGAGTAAACAAACTTGTCTGAAACCAAACTAATGTTCTGAAGCATATCCTTAAGTCAGATTGTGGCTTTCATGCAAAACAAATATTTCTGAAAGTTTTTACACTCTTTTTATGACTCTTGCCATAAAATTTCATGTTGCACCACAGCAAGATTAATGGTTTTACACCAAATCACATCACACACACACTGCTCAAAAGAAATGAAGGGAACACTTAATCATCACAGTCTAACACCAAATTCACTTCAGGGAGATCAATCTGTCTAATTAGAAAGCATAATTGATTGTGAATCAACTTCACCTGCTTTGGGGCAAATTAAATTGACAATAGGTGCACTGGAGAGAAACCTAAAAGAGGGAATGGTTTTGCAAGTAGTGCCCACAGACAATTGCTCTCATTATCCATCCTGACTGATTCTTCGATAGTTTTGCATTTTCCTAGTGACCCCAGGCAGTACCTGTAGGCCATTCAGGTTCCACAGATAGTCCAGCTACTCCAGGATGACACATCTATACATGCCGTTGCAAGGTTTGCAGCAGGAGGAGCATGTAGTAGATACAAGGAGACCTGGACAGGGCCATAGAAGAGCAACAACCCAGCAGCAGAACCATTATCTGATCCTTTGTGTGAGGTGGAACAGTAGGAGTACTCCCTGAGCCATAGCTGGCTACTGGTGTGCATATTTCTGACTAAACTACCAGAAACAGACTCCATGAGGGTGGAGTCCTCTAGTGGCTTGATTGGCATTTGGCAGAGAGCACCAGATTTGGCAGGTGTACCACTGGCACCCTGTTCTATGGCACACTGTGAGCAGTATGTAACAGACGTGAAAGAGTCTAGAGATGTTGTGGTGAACGCTATGAAGCCTGCAAGATCATCCAACATGATCGGTTTGGTGGTGGGTCAGTGATGGTCTGGGGAGGCATATCATTGAAGGATCACAAAAACCTCCATGTGCTAGCTAACAGTACACTGACTGCTGTTAGGTACCAGGAAGAAACCCTCAGAGCCATTGTCAGCTCTTACGCTGGTGCAGTGGGCCCTGGGTTCCTCCTGGTGCAGGACAATGCCTGGCCTCATGTGGCCAATGTGTAGGCAGTAGGCAGATGACGACGGCATTGATGACATTGACTGGCCCTGATGTTCCTGAGACCTGAATCCAACTGAGAACCTCTGGGACATTTTGGATCGTGGCATCTGATGCCGCCAATCCCAGACTGTCCAGAAGCTCACTGATGCCTTGATCCAGGTCTGGTTCAGGTACATGGGGGCCATACACACTACTGAGTCACACGGAGTTGTGTTGAAATTCATGCACGATGGATCAGCTTGTGATATAAATTTTTTAATTAGATTTTTGATGTGATTTCGAATCCAGCCCTCAATGGTATGGTGATTTTGGTTTCCATTGAATATGATGCCATCATTTTGTTCTCAACAAATTACAAGTATGGACTAGAAGTTCCCCAGTCCCCATGGGAGACACCACCGAAAGTGGTTGAGAAAAACAGTGCTAAGATCCGGTGGAACTTCATGGTCCAGACAAATAAACAGCTGCTGGCCAATCAACCAGACATAGTGGTTGATAAGAAACAGAAAACAGCAGTAGTGATAGATGTGGCAATCCCAGTTGACAGTAACATCCTGAAGAAGGACCATGAGAAGATCGAGAAATACAAAGGCCCGAAGGAACAACTGGAACAGATGTGGAAGGTGAAGTCCAACATGGTCCCAGTTTTAAAAGGAGCATTAGGGGCTCCCAAACTTGGAGAGTGTGTCCAACAGATTCCAGGTACAACAACTGAGGTCTCTGTCCAGAAATGTGCAGTCCAAGGAACAGCTAAGATACTAGGCAGAACCCTCAAACTCCCAGGCCTCTGCAAGAGGACCAGAGGTTGAGAAAGACATACACACATACCACCCCCCCAAGTTGGGGAGGTGAGAGGAGAATATCTATCCATCTAGATAGATAGATAGAGCACATACATAGACATACAGGTTCCCAGTATGCCAGTTTTTAATAAAAGAATATACATAGTCCCTGTAACATCCAACATCATAGCACTACTTTTTTGCAATAAAAAAGGAATTAACATTTATATTTGCTACATTAGTTTTTTGCATACATCAGTGCTTAAAAGTAAAAAGTACACTGCAGAAGCCAAGCGAACTGGTAACATTTGCTAATCCTAAAATTAGCAGTGCACCCTTATGATACTTTCTGTCTCACGTGTTACCAGAGCAAGTCTAGAGTAAAATGGCTAAAGTTAAATTACAACACCACCATCTATTGGTTAAACACAACATGAATTAACCAGTCTCTGGCACAATTATTTGCGTGTAAACTTTTAATTAAAAATCAAGGCACTGTTTTTGAGAATTGATCTCATAACATAATATGAAGATACTCAAGTTTATCAATATTTTTTTAAACCCCTAGTCTCTGCATTGGAAGTGCAAGAGTTCCTTAAGAGATGGTGCAAGCTGGAGCAGAGCTGCAATGGGCAGCCTGATTCCAGAGGCATTAACAAGCATCCATACCTTGTGTCTCGGTGCCACTCATGTGGCTTAGCATGGGTCAAAGGATCTTCAGGGACTGCATAAAAAAATCTTTGGTGCCGACCTGCCCTCATTAAGGACTTATACATATCTAGAGTCAGGAAACATCACTGCAGAGCCATCACACCCTGGACACAACATGTTCTAACTCCTCCCCTCTGGTATGCATTAAAGAACACTGTGTGCCAAAACAACCATACACATGAATAGTTTCTTTCCACAGGCCATCACCCTCATGAACACTTTAATCAGTCACAAATTGTCAGAGACAATATAATGAAACAAGAAAGAAAATCCTTGTATGTATACACATACTTGGCCAGTAAAGCTAATTCTGACAGTTCAACAAGCTATTTTCTCCAGATTTAAGCCTTAGTGCCGGTCTCAGTCAAAAACAAATGGTGTAAATTCTGGAATATAAATAGAAATTCAGAAAAAAACTCTTATTAGATAAAAATCTGACAATGACAAAAGCCATGTTGAAGGGAGATAAAAGACTTTCCTCCACTTTAGATTTACATACTATGTGCTGTAGAAGAAAGTGATCTAGCTTCAAGATAGCTGCTGCTATGGTTTTTAGCTCTGATGTTTTATCCACTTTTAAAATAGGAAACATTGTGTAACAATATCAGAAACCACATATTTGTATACTGATAAATTCAAAACAACCATTTGGAACAAGTTAGCACCATGCTAAAATGTCTTCTACAATCTAACCTCATTTGTTAGTCTTATAGCTCAAATGCAAAATTAAAGAAGTAAATTACCAATTATAGCGGTGCTTGAAAGTTTGTGAATCATGTATAATTTTCTATATTTCTGCATAAATGTGACCCAACATCATTAGATATTCACTCAAGCAAATGAAACAAAATTAAACAAAAAATATTATACTTGATCATTTGTTTATTCAGGAAAATTATCCAATATTGCATAGCTCTGAGAGGCAAAAGTATGTGAAACTCTAGGATTAGCAGTTTGAAGGTGAAATTAGAGTCAGGTGTCTTCAATCAATGACATGACACTCATGTGTGACTGGATGCCCTTTTTTACTTAAAAACAAGGTTCTATCAAAGTCTGATCTTCACAACATGTTTGTTGAAGTGTATCATGGCATGAACAAAGGCGATTTCTGAGGAAAGGGCTATTGATGCTCATCAGGCAGGAAAAAGATTAAAAACCATCTCTCAAGAGTTTGGACTCCACCAATCCACAGTCAGAGAGATGTAAAAAAATTCAAGACCATTGTTACCCTCCCCAGGAGTGGTTGACCAAGAAAAGATCATTCTAAGAGCATGGAATAGTTCACAAAGTCACCCAAGATGACTTCTAAGTGACTAAAGGCCTCTCTCCCACAGGCTTATGGTAATGTTTATCCATTTAAATGATGTAAATTTAATTTAAAATAAAATAGCTCATTTAATGTTAAAAAAAATGTTTCAGTGCATGGTAGTTCATGGTTTAACATTTGGGTGATTCATGTGAAGCACCATTGGTGACCAATTTATCCCCACACAGACATTGAGAGTTATTATCCACAGATTGAGAGAATGCAAATTAATACCTACACATATCTAACTATGTTATTTAACTACAGAAGGTAGAAATGTGAAATTTTAATATTTAGGCACTGTAATTGTTTCCAGATAGTAGCCAGAGAGATTTAAATAAATATACAGCAGCCACTTGGATAACGCTTCACTGTGTATTTAACTTTTATGTGTACAAACCTTTCAACTTGTATGTCCCCTACCTTTCCACACAGGTAGACAATGTTAGTATCCGGGTCATAGAAGGGAAGTAAAACTCCGTTGCTGGTGTCTAGCTCATGTACTGAGATCGGCTCATCCATGTTTTTCTGCAAATTAAATTTCATATTCAGTGTATATACATGTGATATGGCAAACATATTATATAATGATACCCAAAGTACACAATTGTTCTTATTAAGCGGCATACAAACAAGAGCAGGTTCAAACTTGCATAATGAACAAACCTACATCCAATTCATGAAACGCCAATTATGACATCAAAATGAGTGGTGATTTAAGTACAATTAACAAAACAGCTCTTGGTAAGTGGAAATAAGCTCCCAACCACTAGCAGCTTTATTACATCATATACAAACCACAATCCCTCTTAATCGTATAATTGACAGAAAAACAATTATTTATGCAGGTATTGTGATAGTAAGCCAAAGCAAAAGCAGCTTACAGTTAAACAGATCCACATAAAGATTAAAACAAATTAAATTTTCCCACTATTTAGGATTTAACCATCTGAATGCCCTTCTTTACCCCTCACTTTCCAAACATGCATTAGAATGTACAGTAGCTGGCAGGTGCCCATAGTGTACTTCCAAGTACTTAGTCACATTCCCTCATTTTTTCCATGCTAAATAATAAGTATGATCCTCCCTGTTGATCCTTGCATGATCCTAAATGTTAAAGGGTTCTTAAACTTGTTAGCTAGCACCGAATTCTGTTTTATTATTTGTCATGCATTCGGTGGCTCAAGATGGCGGCTCCATAGAGGTGGACCAAAGTCATATTTAGATAGAAAGGGCACATTCTAAGCTTATGAAAAGACAACAATTCATAGTTGCAGGTACACACTAAACACTTTTATTCGTTTTAGGTCTGATTCAACTGGCGTCAAGCTAATTTGAGGGCAGTCCTACAGTGTATCAGCCAGACACCTTGGAATTTTCCAGTTGATGCAGTTCTGCAAGGTTGGCTGGCCCATCACCTAAGCACAGGAGCTGAAGAACTCCTGTCACCTGTTGATGGTAGAGGAACAGGACATGGAACAGATAATTGAGCTGGTGGTACTGGAACAACTCGTAGCTCACTTCCCAACAGGAACGGCAAAGTGCATCCAGGGCAGCTGGCTTGCATCCCTGGATGAAGCGGAGTGGCTGGCAGAGTATCATTTGGTGGCACTCCCTAAATCCAGTTGTCCCTGGTGTTTCTTTCTCTTCTCACCCCTCTTATCCCCTCATTTCAGTTCCTGCTGCAGGGAAGCCAAGCAATTCCAGGATCAGTATTTCTGCATGACGTTGAGAATTTGGGATCTGGACCCTGACACACCTCAGGCCTCCCCTGATTGACCAGGAATGTATTGCATAATGGTGAGTATACAAATGTATAGACAAGAGAGAACACATGAGGATTTGGTGGAATTGGGGTGTAATCAGTCCACCAATGCCATATTTAATGCAAGGCTTTGGGAAATGCAGGTTTGGTGAAGGTGAGGTGTGTGCATGGGGATATTCATAAATATCCATTGACAAACATACTAATAAATATTCAGGGCCAAATGCATAGCTTGGAGGTGGCGGTTAGTCTCCGCCTCACCCATTTACTTATTTTGGGAACAGGATGGCCATGGTTTAAGAAAATGCTAGAAATTATGATAGTGGATGACCCTGCCTGATGGTCCTGCTGCAGCGTAGCAAGGATGGGATGTGTACAGTTCTGGTTGGGAAGGTGGTACCAGGGCTGTCAATGTCTGGGCTACATCATAATGACTCAGCGAACAGGTAGGTCTTTGACCACCTACCTGGGGTTTCCCTTTGTGATATAACCTTGAATAGATGATAGTGATGATTTTCTTACCCATGCCTTTGCCCAGGTGAGAGTAATTGATGGCCAAAAAAATCCAGCCGGAAGTTACATCTTCACAGTTATTAAAGCTAAACAACCATCAACTTACCACGCACAAATCAATTACCTGGTAGAGTGGTTTAATCAGACACTAAAAACACTGAAATATAATTTACAAAGATATGCAAAATTGGGATAGGTGGCTCAAGTCCCTATATTACAAGAGGTCCGGCAAGCCTCTATTGGTTTCTCCCCATTTGAATTACTGTATGGGCACAAGCCTCCTGGCAAAACAAAATTGAGTTCGTTCTAAACCCGAGAGCAAAACTTCACATCTTAATTCATCAAACCCTGGAGAAATTGTAGCATGCCCAGGAACGACCGTACCAACTGAATTACAGTGGTACTTGGCTATGGGAATTTTCATGGTTAGTCATTTAACTAACCATGTTCAGCTCTAAATTACTAGCAAAGTGGCAAGGACCCTTTAAAGTCACACAGTAAGTCAGAGTAGTTGATGTGAGGTCAGGTGAAAGGATGGAGGAAATGCATGTCAAATAAACCACCTCAATCTCCTGAAACCATGGAGAAAGACGGTCTCTGGTGACCGTGGCTCCCAAGAGGGAAGAGCTGGGACAGGAGGCAAGTCTAAAAAGTGTGGCAAAATTCACCTCAGGCCTCTGTGGAGATAATCACACCATTCTACAGAGCACAGGTTGCCAGGTTGAAAGGGGAATTTTTTATGCGTTTTGACCACTACCTGGTCTCTCACACACACACACACACACACACACACACACACACACACACACACACACACACACACACACACACACACA
>JAQQZR010000017.1:9292622-9306457 GCA_030068235.1 Notoglanidium macrostoma
ACACACACACACACACACACACACACACACACACACACACACACACACACACACACACACACAGAGAGAGAGAGAGCACCATACTGGGACTCCTCCAGGTCTGGTTGCACATAGCCACCCATACCAATTACCTGAAAAGTGGTCCAGAATGAAAAATCTTTGCTAAAAAGATAAGAGAAATCAACATTTGATGCATACTGGATGCCTCAAATTAATGAACTACTGGTTTGGTTAGGAGTGGCTTGCTTTTATTTGAAACTTCAAAAAATCCCTTAGAATTAAACAGGCTGATTTTGGGGACATGCCTTTAAATTTATATATGTAAACAGTTTTGCTAAAAATCAAATGAGAACCCTTATCTGCACCCTCTCTGCACACACACATGAGAAAATGCAGCTCAACTATGAGAGGTAAACACTGGCTTCTGCATGCGGATTTAAACTTTTTCATGAATGAACTAGAGTTTGAAATGGAAAATGAAGTAGCGGACACTGAACCACTAGTGCCAGGGCCATTTCAGAATGGTAATTTTAAACTTGCTTTTAAATTCTAGGTTTTAGAGACATTGTTAGTTTTTTTACAATACTTTTCCAGAATAACAAAACAAGCCTATGCTACTCACTGCAGGGTGAACACACAACATAAGCTACATTATATGGACAAAAGTATTGGGACACCTGACCATTACACCAACAGGGACTTTAATGACATTGTATTCAAATACATAGAGTTGGTCGAGATACATATGGAGTTGGTACCCCTTTGCAGCTATAAGTGCTTCCTTCTTGGAAGGCTTTCCACAAGATTTTGGAGTGATTCTGTGGGAATTTGTGCCCATTCATTCTGTAGAGCATTTATGAGGTCAGGCACTGATGTTGAATGAGAACGCCTGGCTCACAATCTCCGTTACAGTTCATCCCAAAGGTGTTCGATGGGGTTGAGGTCAGGGTTCTGTGTGGGCCAGTCAAGTACTTCCACACTGAACTCATCCAACCATGTCTTTATGGACTTTGCTTCGGGCACTGGGGCACAGTCATGCTGGAATTGAAAAGATTGCCTTTCACTGGAAGTAAGTGGCCTAGCCCAAACCCTGAAAAACAGGCCCACACCATTACTCCTCCTCCACCAAACTTCACAGTTGGTACAATGCAGTCAGGCATGTAATGTTCTCCCAGCATTCAACAAACCCATACTCACCCATCTAACTGCCAAACAGAGAAGCGTGATTCATCAATCTATAGAACATATTTCCACTGCTCCACAGTCCAGTAGCGGTGTACGCTTGACATTAGACTTGATGTGAAGCTTGCATGCAGCAGCTTGGACATGGAAACCCATTCCATGAAGCTCCCGACGCACAGTTTCTGTGCTTACATTAATGCCAATGGAAGTTTGGAACTCTTCAGCTATGGCATCAGCAGTACGTTGAAGAATTTTACGCACCATGGACTTTAGTAGTCGTTGCCCTGTGACTTTACATGGTCTTCCACTTCGTGGCAGAGTTGCTGTTGTTCCTAAACACTTCCACTTGCCTGTTGAATATCCAGCAGGGATGAAATTTCAAAAACCGTCTTACTGCAAAGATGGCATCCTATCAGTTACACACTTGAATTCAAGGAGTGCTTCAAAACAACCCATTTTTTTTCACAAATATTTATAAATAGAGACTGCATGGCTAGGTGCTTGATTTTATACACCTGTGGCAATGGGTCTGATTGAAACACCTGAATTCAATAATTAAGAGGTGTGTCCCAATACCTTTGTCTATATAGTGTATACAGTATACCATACTAGGTATTACTGTGATAGTGAGCATAGTCATGATTTTACACTTTAAAAACCTAATTCCCAAAACTATGTACATATAATAATTTCATTCCTTGTACAACTAACTACTAACACTGGGAAAGCTACCTAGCTAAACCAAACATCTTACTGCCTGAAGTGAGGGAGCTGCTCGTTAATCCAATAATATGGTCAATTCAGATAATGCACTCTAGCAAACTACGTGCATCAATTTACATGTGTTCTCTAAATTTAGTGTCATGGAAAGAATGTTCATGCTAGTGGACCGGCTAATATTACCTGAGGGCTTTGGTCATGCAAGCTAACTAAGGTAAGGAGAAATCTATTACAATACAGCCTTTTATGTTTGATTCATTGGAACTTTTGAACCTTTTACTTATGGTTTGCAGATAGGCGGTCCACTGGCACAGGTCCGTCTTTCAATATAAATTTGATTTGAATATAAATTTGAAAATGCTGCTATTCCTGCTTTTATCAGATTCAGATGTCCAATTGCTGTGGTGGCATGGAATGAGTTGTAGATGACTAAGCAGGAAATCCTTGGTTAGACATGTTTCTGTAAAAAGTAAGGCACAGATCCCTAAAAGCTGGAGCAGAGATGTGCCAGGCAGTGAGGCATTAGCTAGCACCTAGTTGCCTCTCTACTCTCAGCAAGGCTAAGGGAATCTTCAGGGACTTCACCAAAAATTAAATTCAGCCAATTTTTGTATATGATGTTCCTTTTGGAAGACTATGCCGGCTCTGGTTTTCTTTTTTGCATCCTGGAACAGCACGCTTATGCTCCTGAAACCTCTGCTTGTTGTTTTGATGAATGTTGTTTTGATGAGTATAGGAATATAACAGCCCACTTTGAAAGTCTTAGTACATCCCTAAATCAGCATTCATCTGAGGGCTGTCCGGAGATCCTTAAGATGGGTGGGTCCCATAGCAAGCACAAAGTGTATTGTATGGCTGGGAATTGGATGGGTGGAAGCATGGCATTTGGGCTTCTACTTGGGCCTTAGGCATTTGCATGTCCAAACTGATAAAACGGCATCATTTGCAACTTTTGAGGGATAACTCATAATTGCGTAGTACAAGTCAGAGTTTCCATGCAATAAAGCATAAGGTTCCATGCATAAAGGTTGGAAGGTCTTAGTATTTTCTTCAAAATCCATGTTATTGCAGTAATATAGTTTTTAACACATTGGAAATGTTTTTCCTATAAATATAGTTAAGCCACATTGCTTAAATCAACTGTGCAATAAGCACTGGTACATTTAGCAACAGTGGGATTAACAGGATTTCTATATGAGAATTAGTGACTATTAGTAGATTATATAATAGAAAAGCTAAGGATTAATGAATATCAGTAGATCATATAATATATCTTGGCTGTACATCAGAGAGGGGTATATCTCAGGCCTCACCGAGTTCCATAAGGCCAGTTGTCTCTCACTCATGCGGCTAAAGCCAGTAGTGAAGATGTTGCCATCACTGAGAAAGATGGCCCTCATGGGCCGTGCACCCTCATGAGCTTTATCCTTCTCCTATAAAAGATACAGCAAAGAGGTAAGAACAAACTACATGGAGAAAAGAAGTCCTTCCCACTAAGCTACACAAACATCATTTTCATCATCACTATTTGTTTGCCTTAGTGATTCACCCAAGGGCTGAATAATTCATACACTCAGTGAAATAAATGTACAAACTGTAACTTTACTTATCGCTGGGGTGGTAACATCAAGGATCCATATTTGTAAGTTGCAATGTATGCCTTAATTTAATGTATATAATTGAATCTAACTGAGCAACTCAGAAATTCTGAGTGTATCACACTGCTTAATATCTTGGAACAATGATCAACATGATCAACTGTATGCTACTAACCGCTGTGATCTTAGCCTTGCGCGGGTCAATGACGCGAACTTTCTTGTCCTTGCAGGCGGTGCAGATGAGGCTGCCATTGCGGTTCCAGCACACGCTGAAGATCATGTCTGGGTGCATGTCATCCAGTGTGATGAGGGCCTCGCCAGAACCCACATTCCAGATCATAATCACATTATCACAGCCTAAACAAGGGAAAGATGGTCATGCAGCAACTGCGGTCTATTAAATGATCCTCCACAGAAGCATGTAGCATTTTAAAACGTACTCTGAACGTCCGGTCCCTTCCAGACCTCTCTTGCCCTGATTCTCTTTAGGTTTGGGTCTGTAACATGTATAAACTTGGCACCCTCAAAAACATACAAGCTGATTTACTAACAGGTTTTAACAGAGGAATGTATCTTTCATACAAGCAAAATAACAAAGGTGTTGTCTGTTTTTCATGTTGTTCTTCAAGGATGTACTACATTGAGTGTTTCTAGCACAGGCAGTTGTTTTAGGACAAGGGAAACCCAGCTTCCCCTAACATTTCATTCGTGTCTATATTTGGGGGTTAACCACAGATGCTGCATAGACACCTGTGGTAGCGAAGGTGTGGTTGAGCATCAGCTGTGGACAGGGAGGATGCAGACTGAACTGGCAGTAGGGTGACCTAACAGCCTCTTATTCCTAGACACATCCTCTTTTTGGGAGGATGCACCTAAAAAAAAATGCATGGCAAGATTTATAAATTGACAAAAATATCCGGGATTCAGCTTTTGATTTCTAGTCTCCTTTCATTTTGCAGGTGTCCATCTGCTCCGTGCCACCATTCTGTCCCCAGTAATCTCTTTTTTAAAAACCAAAATATGGTCATCCTAATCATCAGGTAACGCATGAATAAGTTTCACCTGTGTTTAATCATCTGATAATTTTAATAATTTTGCCTCTGTACATCACCACAATGGATTTGAAAAGAAGCAATCAAGATGCAATTGAAGTGTAGACTTTCTGCTTTAAGTTAAAAGATGGAACAAAAATATTGCATTAACCATTTAATTATTACAGCCAAATATTTTTTTGTTTGTTGTTTCCTTTTTTTTTTTTTTTTTTTTTAAAAACACAGTCCCTCCATTTTCACAGGCTCAATAGTAATTGAAAAATTGATAGATAAGCAGTTTAATGTCCATTTATAGTATGTTTCCACATTTTTCACAAATTAAGTAGATAAAAACAAAAGCAGACCCATCAAAAAGATAGCAGAAACTTTAGGAGTGACCAAAATCAATGATTTTGGTACATTCTTAGAAAGAAGTGATGCACTGCTGAGCTCAACAACACCGGAACACCTGGAAGACCATGGAAGTCAAATAAAATGTATGATTGTAGAATTCTTTCAATGGTATTTAAAAAAAAAAAAAAAACCTTAACATCTAGCCAAGTCAAGAACAATCTCAAAAACGTAGGAGTATGATTGTCAAAGTCTACAATCAAGAGACACCTTCATGAATGTGACTATAGATTTATCTCAAGAAGCAAAACACTGGTAACACTCAAGAATAAAAAGGTCAGATTAGCCTTTACAAGAAAGCCTTCCAAGTTCTGGAACATGGTTCTTTGAACAGATGAACCCAGGATTAACTTGTACCAGAATGATGGGGAAAGAAATGTAGGAAGAAGGAAAGCAAGGGCTCATGATCCAAAGCATACCATATAATCAAACATGGTGAAACAGGGTCTCTGATGTTTATTAATGTGACTTCTTATGGACATAGCAGGATGAATTATGAAGTATATAGCGCTAAACTTTTTGCTCAGATTCAGTCAAATGCTGCAAAATTGATAGGACAGCCCTTCACAGTACAGATGGATAATAATCCAAAACAACCGTGAAAGCAACCCAAGAGCTTCAAGGGGCAAAGAAATGAAATGGCAGTGTCAATCAACCCAACTGACCATGCTTTTCATTTACTGAAGACAAAACTGAAGGCATAAAGCCCCAAAAATGAGCAGCAACTGAAGGCAGCTGCAACTAAAGGCCTCACAAAGCATATCAAGGGATGAAATTCAGCATTTGGTGATGTCCATAGGCTCCAGATTTTAGGCGGTGAATGAATTGCATCCAAATATTAAAAATGATGCTTATATTTGTAAGTTTGTTCAGTTACTTTTGAGCCTGTGAAAATGGAGGAGCTATGTAAAAAATGGCTGTAAATCCTAAGTGGTGTAACGTTTGCGGCTATACAGCGTCGCCACCCTAGTGGAGCAGGCGCTCCGCCCCTCTGAGTAAGCATGGAAAGGAGATTCCACCGTGCTGACACCATTCATGCCGAGACAGAGGATGCGGGGCGGGAAATCTGGAAGCGCTCGTGGAGGCAGGGCTGAGATAGTGGTGATTGCTAAGGAGCAGAAAAAAGCAGTAGTGATGGATGTGGCCATCACAGCTGACCGTATCATCAGGAAGAAGGAGCATAGGAAGTTCGAGAAGTACCAAGGCCTGAATGAACAAGTTGAACATATGTGGAAGGTGAATTCCAAAGTGGTCCCAGTGGCAAATGGAGCAGTAGGGACTGTGACTCCAGCAGAGCCCAGGTACAACAAATGAGGTTGCTGTCCAGAAATGTGCAGTTCTAGGAACAGCTAAGATACTGCGCAGAACCCTCAAATTATATGTATCATCATCATCCAGCCACAAGTTCTTAGTGCACAAGAGTACAGCATGGTTGAGAAGGGAGTTTTGGCCATCAAGTGTGTGGTCCTTACCCTCCAATACTATCTGCTGGGACTCCCCTTCACTTTCTGTTTTTATCACTCTCTGCTCCAGTGGCTCCACTGGATGAACGATGTGAACACACAAATCATTCATTGGAATCTGGCACTGCTGCCATTCAAGTTTGAGGCGGTCCACACACTGCTGGCACAGATGATGGTGGGAGACCATCTCTCCCTCCTGGGGTGGGAGTATTATTATTATTATTACTACTACATCCATCCATCATCTATACCGCTTTATCCATCTGGGTCGCATAGAAGCTGGAGCCAATTCCAGCGTCTTCAGGCAAGAGGCGGGGTACACCTTGGGCAGGTTGCCAGTCCACCACAGGGCCAACACAAACAAACAACCACAGACGCTCACAATCACACCTAGGGGCAATTTAGAGTAGCCAGTAGACCTAATCTGCAGGTCTTTGGACTGTGGGAGGAAACCAGAGCACCCGGAGGAAACCCACGCATGCACGGGAAGAACATGCAAACTCTGCACAGAAAGGCACCCTGGGTGACCCGGGGATCGAACCCAGGACCTTCTTGCTGTGAGGCGACAGTGCTAACCACTGCACCACCGTGCATAATTTTTAATCTACTTTTTATTCATTCATTTTTAGGGCCTGAGCACTGAAGGTGCAAGGCCCCTGCTGTCGACTGGAGGGCACCTGCACCAGAGGTTCAAGGCACTATTACTTTCATAATTTTGTTTTTAAGGGCCCAAGCACTGAAGGTGACATATGAAAAACAGACATGGTATATATGGACTTGGGACCCTATTCTTAGGAAGTACAAATATTTTGGGTAATAAAAAGTGTGTTAGTTTTTGAGTCAAGTTTGATGTCAATGCATTAAACAGTTGTTGAGCTATGACCTCACTCCCCATTTGCCAGCTTTGCTGTAGAGTTTGATTGGTGGTAATGGATAAATGTTTTTAAAAATGAAATATCCATAAAATAACTGACCTGTGAAAATTTTTTAAACTTTTTCAGAAAATCCAATATCGCAGAAAATCCAACATGGCAGAAATTGACCCCCATGGGGTGCCTTGAACTCTGTCTGAGGCAAGTATTACACTGGTACCTTTTGAAAATGGTACAATGGTATTTTTGAAAATCAGGCCTATTGTTCAAAAGTTACATGCACAAAGGCACCTCCAAATTTGACTCATTTGTGGCACTAGAGAAACAAGTCACAAACATGAAACTTGCTGAAAAGAGGGGACAGGGACTGGCCCCAATCAGTGTACCAAATTTAAAAACTTTCTAACATAAGGTTTTGCGAGTTGTCAGACATCAGAGCCAGAAGATGATGAAGAACAATAAGAAAAGATAGAAACAAAATGGGTGGCTACACTGCTTCTATGATTGGCCCCCAACTATAGCTGCAAGCAGTAATGAGGGGGCCAAGTTCTTTGCAGGTCAGAGTCACCTTGACAACTTGGTCTGATCATGTCTGACCAAAACTGTGTCTGTATGCACTGACAGCAAGTTTGTCAACTGACCAAAGACTGGATGTAAGTGAGAAAAAAAGTCCTGATTGGGTTATTTGCCTTTGATTTAGTTATAATGGGTGAATGTTTTGAAGCTCAAAAATGCATCAGAGAACTTAATTGAGTTATTCTTAAGATGAACTGTGCCAAGTTTGGTGATGATGGGATGAAATATATGGCCTGTGAAAATTCTCTTTTCATAAAAAAAGGCAGCTGTGTCATGAGTTGACATCATAATTGGTTGCCTCAATGAAACCTCCCAAAGTATCACTGGACACAAGAATCACTTATGTTAAGGGAAACATAACACTTAATTGGCAAAAATTTATTTTTGCTTATTGCAATATGTTCATGAGAAAACTATCAGGAAAAGACTGAATAAGTATGGCTTAAACAGAAGGGTGACTAGGAAAAAGCACCTCCTCTCCAAAAGAAAAATGGCAGGACAACTTAGGATTGCATCTGAATGAACCACAAGTTACGGAACAATATTCTTTGATGAGACTAAGGTGGAGATGTTTGGTCATCATACACAGTTACAAAGTGCCATGTTTAGCAAAAACTAAACACTGCATATCAGACACCTCATACCAACTGTCAAGCATGGTGTGGGAGGGCTGGTTTGAAGCCATGGCACCTGGGGAAACTTGCAGTCATTGAGATAAGATGACCTCCACTTTATACCAGAATATTCTTGAGACAAATGTGAGGCCATCTGTCCTGCAGCTCAAGTTGGGCCAAAACTGGATCACGCAACAGGACAATGAACCAAAGCACACCAGGAAATTGACATGTGAATGGCTAAAAACTATAAAAATGGAAATGGAAAGTCAAATTCCAGACCTCAAACCCACTGAGATGCTTTGGCGGAATCTTACGAGAGCTGTGCATTAATGATTGCCCTCAAACATTACTAAACTGAATTACTGAATTACAATTATTAAAATTGTTAATTTTCTGCCAAGTGATTTTTGTTGAGACCATTAAAAGCTTAATGTTTGAAAGATTGCGTTTGCCTCACTTTTTTTGCCCAGGAGTGTAATACTATTCTTTCATAAAGAGTTGGCTCTCTGCTTGCTCAAATACAACAAAAATACAGTGATGGCCAAACGTTTTGAGAATGACAAATATTAATTTTCACAAAGTCTGCTGCCTCAGTTTTTATGATAGCAACTTGCATATACTCCAGAATGTTAAGAAGAGTGATCAGATGAATTGCAATTAATTGCAAAGTCCCTCTTTGCCATGAAAAGGAACTTTAAAAACCATTAAAAAATAACAAAAAAACAAAAACCATTTCCAATGCATTTCAGCCCTGCCACAAAAGGACATGCTGACATAACTATTGTGATTCTCTTATTAACCCAGAATAGCAGACTGGATGCTTTAAAAGGAGGGTGGTGCTTGAAATCATTGTTCTTCCTGGGTTAACCATGGTTACCTGCAAAGAAACATGTGCAATCATCATTGCTTTGCACAAAAAGGGCTTCACAGGCAAGTATATTGCTGCTAGTGAGATTACACCTAAATCAACTATTTATTGGATTATCAAGAACTTCAAGGAGAGAGGTTCAGTTGCTGTTAAGAAGGCTTCAGGGCACCCAAGAAAGTCCAGCATGCACCAGAACCGTCTCTGAAAGTTGATTCAGCTGTGGGATCGGGGCATCACCAGTGCAGAGTTTGCTCAGGAATTGCAGCAAGCAGGTATGAATGCATCTGCACGCACAGTGAGGTGGACTTTTGGAGGATGGCTTGGTGTCAAGAAGGGCAGCAAAGAAGCCACTTCTCTCCAAGCAAAACGGGGACAGACTGATATTCTGCAAACAGTACAGGGATTGGAATGCTGAGGACTGGAGTAAAGCCATTTTCTCTGATGAGTCCCTTTTCTGATTGTTTGGGGCATCCAGAAAAAAGATTGTCCGGAGAAGAAAAGGTGAGTGCTACCAACAGTCCTGCATCATGTCAACAGTAAAGCATCCTGAGACAATTCATGTGTGGGGTTACTCTTCAACCAAGGGAGTGGGCTCACTCACAATTTTGCCTAGGAACACAGCCATGAAAAAAAGAATGGTACCTCCTTTGAGATCCACTCCTCCCAGCCATCCAAGAACAGTTTGGTGACTACCAATGCCTTTTCAAGCATGATGGAGCACCGTGCCATATGGCAAAAGTGATAACCAAGTGGCTCGGGGAACAAAAGATTGAAATTTTGGGTCCATAGCCAGGAAATTCCCCAGACCTTAATCCCATTGAGAACTTGTGGTCAATCCTCAAGAGGCAGGTGGACAAACAAAAACTCACAAATTCTGACAAGCTCCAAACATTGATTATGCAAGAATGGGCTGCCATCAGTCAGGATTTGGCCCAGAAGTGAGAATTGCAGAGGTCTTGAAAAAGAAGGGCCAACACTGCAAATATTGGCTCTTTGCATAAACTTAATTCTACTCGTCAAATAAAAGCCTTTGACACATATGAAATGCTTGTAATAATACTTCAGTATACCATAGAAACATCTGACAAAAGATCTAAAAACACTGAAGCAGCATACTTTGTGAAAACCAATACTTGTGTCATTCACAAAACTTTTAGCCAAGGATGTATTTCGAGCTGGAGGAAAAGCCCCACAGATTACTCGCACGCCAGCTGTGGCATTCACTGGCCACTTGTGCCATTCATAAAATAAGAGACAGAAAAGGGAAAACAATAACAGATCTGGTTGAGATAAGTAAATGTTTTGCACAATTCTATTAGGAGTTATACCAGTCCAAAAGTGAAACCACTGATCCCCTGTTCATGAAGCAACTTGTAGACAACAGCCAGCTACCTACATTACTGCTGGGTAAACAACTCATACCTGCATATTAATGCTGGTGTAGAGATAAAACCGACAGCACAATTAAAGTTTTTTGATAGTAAAACGACTGTATATAATTGCCACAATAAAATATAATATTTTATTATATTATTATTAGCCCTACATTGTAGTGAGGCACATATGAAAATAGAGCTTTGTTCCTTGACATATGCTAAAGGACCGCCATATTCATTTTAATAGGTCGGCCCTCCCTGATTGACACCCACCATGACCAATAGTCTTCAAACAAGACTTCACATGCCAAGTTAGACCATACCCAACACCCAACTTTTATGCATTAACATTCAGTCATTCACAACAAAACTTGGCACATACACCATACGTCAAAATCTAAAGTCTAAAAATCTAGCACACAACTTAGAGCCCGAGCAAAGAAGATGCAGGCACCCTCCACCAGAGGGCACCTGCACTGAGGTTGCAAAGTCCTATTTCTTTAAGGATTTTTTCTCCCGTTTCTTCAAACCTTGGGTGTGGCCCAGCAACTTTGTAGCACTACAATAGGACATCAATGCTTGTTTCTGGCATATAGTTTCACACCAAATTTGGTATGCATGCGAGTCTCCCCAAGGTGAACATATTTGGAACATGCATTAGCCCTACCCAACAGGATGCACGTTATTTTGGACTTTGGGCATTTTGACATGCGTTACATTTTAACATATTCCTCCTAGACAGTTCATGAGATTCAGGTCAGATTTGGTCAAGATGTTGCTGATGCTAAATTGCAAAGAGATTTTTTATATCTTGCAGTGTTGAAATGGGGCAGAATGAATTCATACGTCTCCCCACGCAAACAGGAAGTGTGCTATAACTTCTTCATAAATTGCTTTATATGGCTCAGACTTCACAGATTACTGGTTATGATGATGTCCCCATCCTCATAGCGATATTCTGGTATAGCAACACCATCTGGCAACAGAAAGAATGGCTTTTTCACAAATCTCAGCTACAATCCTCCTAGATGGTTCATTAGGTTCATTTGATATTTTATGTAAATGAAGTCACAGGTCTCCTCATTTTATATTGTGAAGGGATTTTTGATATACTGTACAGTGTAGCCATGGGAAAAGGGATGAACGACACACTTCGCGCTACGTTTATTTCATTTGTTAATTTATCTTTATACACATACATGCAGATTCTATGATGTCCATTGTTTTGATGCATGTTAATCACTTATGTTCATTATGTTCTAAACATAACATTTACATGATAAACAAAACGTTATAAGCGTAATGTTCTGTTTTAAATAATCCACACCCATCCACAACTCCTCTCCACAATATGGCTAAAGAAACAGTTGCTGAAGTGGATGCAGCAGTAAGCCTGCATCCCGGGCCTCACCTTCAGAAGCTATTCTCTTTCCAAACTATGAAGAATAATAGTTACATCATGTGCTGCCTGATTTTTCATCCAAAACCAATAGAAATCTCAGTGTTACAGAATTCCACATCCAACCTAAAAAAAAAAAAAAAAAAAAAAAAAAAACACAACACGTGGCAGTATGCATCCATCAATGCCAAGTTAACTTATCAAGCTACCTACTATTAGGTACTGACTACTATTAGGTAGCATTACTTAGCCAGCTAAAAAAAAAATGTGTAATGTACAGTGCCTTGAAAAAGTACTCATACCCCTTGAACTTTTCCACATTTAGTCACGTTACAACCACAAACTTAAATGTATTTTATTGGGATTTTATATGATAGACCCATGGTCACTCTGGAGGAGCTGCAAAGATCCACAGCTCAGGTGGGAGAATCTGTCCACAGGACAACTATTAGTCATATACTCCACAAATATGGCCTTTATGGAAGTGTGGAAAGAAGAAAGCCATTGTTGAAAGAAAGCCATAAGAAGTCCGGTTTACAGTTTGCCACAAGCCATGTAAGGGACACAGCAAACCTGTGGAAGAAGGTGCTCTGGACAGATGAGACCAAAGCTGAACTTTCTGGCCTAAATGCAAAACGCTATGTTTGGCGGAAAACTAACTCTGCACATCTCCCTGAACACACCATCCCCACCTTGAAACATGGTGGTGACGGCATCATGCTGTTGGGATGCTTTTCTTCAGCAGGGACAGGGAAGCTGGTCAGAGTTGATGGGAAGATGGATGGAGCTAAATACAGGACAATCCCGGAAGAAAACCTGTTAGAGGCTGCGAAGGGCTTGAGACTGGGGCGGAGGTTCACCATCCAGCAGGACAATGATCCTAAACATACGGCCAGAGCTCCAATGGAATGGTTTAGATCAATTCATATTCATGTGTTAGAATGGCCCAGTCAAATTCCAGACCTATATCCTATTGAGAATCTGTGGCAAGAATCGATAATTGGTGTTCACAGATGCTCTCCATAAAATCTGACTGAGCTTGAGCTATTTTGCAAAGATGAATAGGTGAAAATTTCAGTCTCTAGAGGTGCAAAGCTGGGAAAGACATACCCCAAAAGACTTGCAGCTGTAATTGCTTGCAAAATTGTAATTGTAATTGCTTGTGGTTCTATCAAGTATTGATTCAGGGGGCTGAATACAGATGCATGCCACACTTTTCAGATTTTTATTTGTAAAAAATTTTAAAAACCATGCATCATTTTCTATCCACGTCACAATTATGCACTACTTTGTGTTGGTCCATCACATAAAATCCCAATAAAATACATTAAAGTTTATGCTTGTAACGTGACTAAATGGGGAAAGTTCAAGGGGTCTGAATACTTTTTCAAGGCACTGAAATGTGCCATGTTATGTGTAAATCCATGCTGCAAGATTCCTAAATCGTGCTCTCGGATACCTCAACAGTGCACACAGCTGCAAACGACCTCTTTCTTCAGAGAACAAGAAATGTAGAATTTCTTCAGCGAGGGTAGATTTAATGCTATATCGCGTTTTGAATCAGATGTGGGGTGGCACGGTGGTGCAGTGGTTAGCACTGTCGCCTCACAGCAAGAAGGTCCTGGGTTCGATCCCTGACACCCAAGGTACCTTTCTGTGCGGAGTTTGCATGTTCTCCCCGTGCATGTGTGGGTTTCCTCCGGGTGCTCCGGTTTCCTCCCA